>WURS02437027.1:0-15284 GCA_011762765.2 Rhinocypha anisoptera | reverse complement strand
TGGTGAATAGTGTCAGTTTCTAAGCCCAAATATTTGTGATAAAATATTGAGGATCCATCCATACAACCAGCCTATGTGAGTGTTTCCCTGCAGTAGGTTTTTACCTCAAAGGTAAGTCAACTTCCTTGCGTTGTTTCCCTCAAATTCATTTAGCTGTCTTGCATATTCACATAATTCATTTCTTTTTAAATTGTGAAGGCGAAGGAATTGGCGTGGGTGAAAGTGGAAGAAGGGACAGTTTTGATCTCAATCTCGTCCCATTGAAGGCCTAGGTATCATTTACAGGAGCTATGATTTTTGTGTTTATTGAATTCTCGGTTCGTATTAAAATGCATTTCTGTAAAGTAAAAGAATATTATAACATCAGAATGCTATGATTTGTTATAATCCGGATTGTTCGATGTTTACCTTGTATGTGATTTTCGAGATATCGAAAGGAAAAAATGCCCATTTTGACTGAAATCTAGGGTCTCCGTTTGCAGAAGTATAGGATCGCTATATGCTATGCTGACGAAACGGGAGTCCGAAGTCTGTAAATATTCTCTTCATTGCACGCAGGGGGACCTCAAGTACAAGGTGATTAATATTATAACACATTAATGTTATGGCTGTTGTCGTGACTACACGTGTGGGTTTCAGATCGAACTTACGACCAAGTTGGATAAATATGTCTCCCCCGTGACCGTCATAATGGTGGGTTATGGTCGCAAATATTTTACACTCCTCATGCGTCATCTCGCGATTTACCTTAAATGGATGATCAGTCTGTGAATGGGAATGCATTTCCCTGGAGAATAATTTTGCCGGAAGTGGATATATGACTAATTTTATCAATGCAATATCTAAAGGAGTTGATCGTAATGATCTGCAGAGGGTACTACAATGTGAAGCTGGCATCTTGTCAGTATGATTAAACTCAACCGTTAACGAATCCCAATTTATCTGTATGCCGTCAGTGAGCTCGATACCATTACCTTCCCTCGCCTTATTTGTCACTTATCGAGAGCTTCAATTTGTCCGCAATTTAAACGCTGAGAAATGAGATAAGCTATCTGGACAGTGCATTGGGAGGGAAGGGGTGTTATCCTCGTGTTTATCATACACTTCAACGCGAACATTAATCCTTGATGTTCAAGCACTTTCCGCGTAATCGGTCCCTGACATTTTTAATATAATTTGACTTTACTTATTACACAATGTTTTGTACCATTCATGCGATCACAGAATGAAACCTCTTGTTTCTTAGTGTTCACTACTCGCCTGGTGAGTTGCTGTTCAAATTTTCAACTTTTACTCCAGTGACCCGTTTTCTTTTGTCCCATAACTGTAGCGATTTGCTTCCGGCAGTAATTTTTTTCAAGCCGTAAGCTTGATTACTATGAGTTCCTTCATCAACTCATAATGCGCTCTATTCAGAATCTCTAGGACCGCAGCTGGAAGTAGATGGTGCTGATATTTATAGTAGTTCGGATCATGCATGCCTGGTGTTAATCAGCCTTGACAACGCCTCAGCCGGTCCTCCCAAGGTTCTGATGAGGAAACATCGCAGGTTTTACAGGATTCCCATGGAGATACGTGCGCCATGGACTCCGTCTCTATTGAAACTGTATTTTTGATTATCCATGTTATTGATTCCATTCATAGACGTGGTGTCTTTATTCCAGGAGTTTATGACGGGGACATATGTTCTTTTTGTAGCATATACATTTCAGTAGGAGCCAAAATGAAACTGAAAAACATTTCCGGTTCTATCCTAATATTGAAAATCATCGTAATAGCCGTTGTTGGCGAAATTCAAATATCAATTTGTAGGTGTCCAAATAAAAATACGTAGTCCGCTTCCTTAATAGCGTGAAATTGCAGTTTGGTTTTCTAGGTCTTAAAAGAGCAACTTATGTGTTTATAAATCTTTCTGCACGTGAGTCAATCTGACTGAGAGTCAGATTAACTCACGTGGCGTTAAAAAGGTAAATAAATTCGTAAAGTAATAAATTTATGTTTGTACATGTGTGAAAGAATTAATTGGGCTTTATCGGGGGATCCTGTCCCCGTGTTAATCTGCGGAACACAAGCGGGGTTTTTAAGGTAGCCATCCTAAACACTTCGTCGTCTTCGAGTCACTTCCTTCGGCCGCTTTCCCGAATTGTAGCCAAGTTCACGCTCTCCTTCCGAGGGTGAAGTTGTGTCGTCGTCGATTGTACCTCGAGAGAAACCCGTCGGTCGTCTCGGCCGGTGTTCTCTTCCCTCCATGATTCGTCTTATTTCCTTCGAGAACTTAACCAATTAATTGGTACTCTTTTCTCTCTCCTCGATAAGTCCAGGTTTCCCCGCTCCTATCCTCAACTTTACTAAATAACACTGAATTTATTAATAATGTGTTTGCGGATATGACATACACCTTTTACCCCATTCAGTATACCCTATCCTAGACCGGTTAGTTGCATAATAGCAAATGAATCAGAACGGTAATTCTCCGCTGTTTTAATTTAATTTAACAATCTGTGGAGAACTACGTTTCTAATTTATTTTTGGTACGAATATACAAAACTTCCTCGAAGTGAAGCCTGGCTCTTCGCGTTACATTCTCCCTCTCGCCCCATACCCACTAAAATATAATCTACCAATGAAATTCTTGGTAGACCACAAACGTTGCTGTTCTTTGCCTTACTGTAAATCCCTGACTACCTCTACACACTATAACTTCCTCTCTTCCGCTACCAAGTATGACGAGTCTTCGTGTTTCTCTCTTTGACCAGGGGTATTCAGTGAGTACCGCTACAACGTGACTTCCGCAGCTGCATCGGCAATTCATCATTCAATCTTTGCCTAATCTGCGGTTGTCTCCCGCGTTGTTGCTTAACTGATTAAAATCGGTCTTACTCATAGCAGTTACAATTAATATTTAGTGTTTTGAAAATTTTCCCTTCAAATTCGCGTTTCTGTTTCGTTAATATAATTTCCCGTTTTTTTTTAGGTACACGGTTGACTTTCGCGAACATTTCTTGGAAAAATTGAGTGTTAGGATGCGTGCGAAATAAAAAAATACCTAGGATTCAGAAACAAACCCAGATCGCGGGTTCTAAGGCTTGGAGATGACGATGAAGAAAAAAATAAAAAGAGCGGAGAGAGAAAGATAAATGAAGACCCGTTGGGCATTGTAGTGAAACGAGTGGTGTGTATGATATTTTTGAGGAAAATCGAAAGGGTAGACAGTAAGTGGAAAAGATTAATTAAGTGGTAATTGTGTGTTGAAGGGCGCTGTGGAAGGATGGTTTTTGAGTAAACGAGACGTGTAGTTGAAAGAGGAAGCATTTCGGAATGAATAAGGGAAAGTTGTACGAATATGTCGTACTAAGAATGACTTTTTTCAATGTCCGAGTTGTGTGGAGGAATTAAGTTCGTGGGAAATATTAAATATTCTTCAATATTGATCTAGGTAAAATAATTAATTCGGCTCAGAAGACGGGTGTAGTCTTTTAAAGAGATTAGTGTGCGTATAAATGCCCCTTTTTATCCCAGATCTCTTATTTATTACGCGTGCATTCTGGCACTGTCCATATTTTCGCTTCTGTCCCATGAATTTCCCCACCACCGTTCACCCACAAAAGATCCAGGCTCAGATTATATCTCCTGACAGCTCAGTGGTCCCCATCGGTCTCACAACGCGGTTGCTTTTCCAAGATGTCCTTAAGTGACTCTGCGTTCTTTGAATTCGATAGCATAATCCTTATTCTGAGGACATCAATCCCTCTTATCGTTTTGCTTGTTATATTTTTGCTGTATTGTATCTCTGGTCAATTCTGTAATCCTTTTTTCTTCGGCGGCCTGTGAAGATGCATTTTATTACCGTAATTCGTTTTTCCTATCCTAGCAGTTTAATGACACTTTAATTTTTACGGGAATGCCTTCATTGTTGGAGAAATTTGCTTCGCCAAGGGTATTTTAGCATGTTCCGTTAATCCTGATTATGACGGTGAGGACTGATTCATCATCAGGTAATCCGTACGATGTCTATAATAACTCTTTATCAAAGGCATATGGAAGCTAAAAGTGCTGTTTTTATTCTCAGTATGCATTTCAGAACTTTACCTTATTAGTCGGCTCTAGTAAGCAGTATAGAAAGTAGATGTGGTAAGTGCGGTAAGGATTTGGGAAATCAAATCATAATTCGGAACTCTGTTGTATTAACGCGACCTCTGTGCTGTTTTCGTTCCAATTCCTCTTTCATTAGACCATTTATTTATCTTGAAGTGTTGCGAAATGAGGACAGCTAACGTCCTGCAGTTTTCTTCACATACTTTTCTAACTCATCTTCTTCTTGTTGCGAATTTGTGGTATCTTGTGTTGTAATTATTTTCGTCGGCGGTGCTTTCCTCGTTTGTATCTTTTGGTCGGGAGAAACAGCCAAGTTTCCACCTATTCGTTACCATTTTACTGTTTCTCCTCTGAGTAAGCGCGTGGGGAGTGCCTCTTCTTTTTGCCTCCGTTGGAGCTTCTTAATCTAATTACAGGAGTTCTCGTGTAAGCTTCGTTGGCGTAATCCAATCGCCCGTCACCTAAGCATTTCTTTGTCGAGGCCAATAATTTTCTCATTTTCCAAGGAAAAACTTTTGCATTACTCGTTATGCCCCTGGATGACCTCAATACCAATAGCTCTAAGCCCATTTTCCGAGGAATCAGATATTAATGTTAGTGAACGTCGCCAGTACTACCTGGGGAAATATCTGAGTTAAGCCATAGAAAATCGGGTGTTATGACGGACAGAACTCCTTTGTATTTTCCTCTCACCACTGTACACTTGCGGAGTTCAATTTCGGGAACATTTTGTGAGTCCGTTGTAATGGGACACCGCTTAATTCACTTGGTGTATAAAAACATTAACCATTTTCCCCATCCCCAAGGTCCAACTAGTCATTGCCGTGGCGATTCAACGAATTTTAACTAAATCCATAAGGAAATTCACTTTTTTCTTGTATCATGGTCATAATGGAGTGCACCATAATTTATTTCTCGGGCTCGAACAATTTCGCGCGACTGAAATATTTAGGAGTCCTCATGTGGCCAACCAACCTTCCTCTGTTGTGCGAAGTTGCAATCTCCTCCGGCCGGTAGCAGCAGGATAGCGAGTATTTAAAATGGTGGCTGCTAGTGATGCACGTTACAAGTGTTGTGCTGTGATCGAATTTCTCTTTTCCGAGAGAGAAAGTTTCGGAGGAATATCCGTAAGCGGCTGTGTAATGTGCGTACCGGGAACAGCCGCTATCGACCGACCTCTTCCTTAGCAGGTGTAGTGATAAGTGTTGAAAAAGTGATTCGGTCTCCAAGACCAAGAATGGTACCGAGGTGGAATACACGGTGTTCCGAAACGCTAGCATAAAGTCAAAGCATCAAGAGACTTCGTTGAGAAGCAGTTTGTTTACCTAGCCTTTTAGTGTCTGTGTATTAAAATATTTATTAAATTACTATATGTGCATTACTTTCTCTTCCCATACACGATGTTTCGTTTATTTTTCGGTTAAAATTAGAGATAAAATTAAGATGTTACCACATCCGATTTTATGGGTGTGTGGCTTTACATTTTAGTCCTACGACACTAACTGATGGCCATTTTTTGGGCCCGCCTCCACGGACCTACTTATTCGCGTTACAGTGACTTCGTTCCACTCTGTTCTTCTGCGTATCTTATTGGCGGGCGCGTCGTCGTGATCATATCTCGAGTGCATTTTGACGACGCTTCCGCATTTTCCGAGGTTGATTGATGTCGTGTGCTCCCCCGGCGGCGTTTGTCTGCATTGCATTGTTGGCAGCGACCGACTTCTTTCAGCGCCCTCGCGTGATCCACTTGTGGTGATTCGCCTAAGCCGCTCCTGCTTGACAAGGTCAAGTACACAAACCACGGTTACTACAAATTAGATGTGCCGTGAAGTTACCCCATCGTTTTCCTATTTTTGTGCCGCGGCGGCCGATTTCGACCGCAAACCGGTGAGGGCGTTACCGGTTTTAGAATTTATAGCGATCGTCCATTTTGTGCGATGCCCTCAACTGTCAGGCCGCGCGGTAATATTTTCTAGATTGCGCGGAGATGTAAAAAAACGCCAAGTTTTTCGGTTTACAACTTGCTAGAAAAAAAGGGTCTTCTCTTTCTGAATTTATTTCAACGTACTATAAAGTAGCGATAAGTATCCCTACTTTTTAGAGCTACCTTCATTTATAGATGTACTTCCATATGTTAAGGTATAACGGTTAGTACCAAAACCTACGGGATACAAAATTTACTGCATACAAGATGCATTCGTGAATGAGGTTCGTTGGTCTAGAGAGGGGGTGGCGAAACTAGGGACGAAATAATGACTATGAAGACTATGAAGTATAGTATACGTCTGTGACCTCCACCATCGGAACAATCTCTTTTGGCTTCGCAAAACATTTTCTGGTGGATCTTAAACCCCCGCCGTGTAATTCATTAGTATTGAAGATCGGACAAGTAATCGTGAATACCATTTTATTAATGATTGTTTTTAATGTAACAACATCCTATGGCTCATACTGACATATGCATATCGATATCTACCCGCCTCACTTGATGGGTTGGCACGCGAGGCTAAGTAGCACGCTCTTTATTTCATAAATTCGCAATTCAATCGTCAAAAAGGTTCCCCATCCTTTGGTCTTAGAGTGTGATACTGTTTTTTATCTTACCCTATTTTATCACGTTTTTATTAACTCGCTTTCTTGTCTGTATGTTTGATTGTTTATCTGTTCGAATTGTTTATCTGTTGGGAATCGATTTTAAACTAACTGCCCTTTGAGCTAGAGACTTGGAACTTTAAATATAACTCAGAACTGGATGACAATGAAATCATATCCAATAATATATACGAACACACATGCATATATAAAGATATATACATACATATTTCCGCGCGAGGTGGGAGGCAATGGCCCAGGGGTCCGCAGTACTAAACACGCTAAATTCCGCGTTGTAATCAGAAGTGTCGCTGGCTCTGCGGTAGCGTGTGGCATTACTGTCCTAGGGGTTCTGGGTTCGAGCCACCAGGGGTCAATTTTTTTTGCGGCAACCAAGCATGAATTTTTCACGGCTTCAGAGGGGTTCTTAAAAAAGTTGGAAAATTTTGAATACAATTTTATTTCAGTTACCACCTCGGTGTCGCCGGAAGAAAATCGTATTTCCCCGGCGGAAAACTGACTACCTCTAGGGGAAAATTATGTAAATAAAAATATTTAAAAACGGCATTTTTGGAGCTGACTAAAAAGAAATTATATAAATATAAATAAAAATATTTAAAAACCACATTTTAAAACGAACTACAAAGTATGAACTAAATTTCTCTTATCCTCGTGCAGATCTATTACCCCATACAGATTCATAACCCCATACAGATTGTCCTGAAAATTTGTGATTGTGATTTTAAATAGTTTTGAAAATAAATGTAAAATTTAAAACGAAAAACGTGGGGCGCATGCAATCGATAACAGTAAGTAGTGTTAGGGGTTGCTGTCGTCGAGGTAACGCACGCAGCAGTTCATAGACTTGAGTCAATTATTCATACATCAATTATCTCTAGTGTGCGCTCCACGTTTTTTGTTTTAAATTTTACATTTATTTTCAAAACTATTTAAAATAAAAATCACAATTTTTCAGGACAATCTGTATGGGGTTATAAATCTGTACGAGGATAAGGGAAAATATTTGATACTTTTTAGTCCGGTTTAAAAACTTGATTTTTAATTTTTTTTTATTTACATAAGTATTTTAAAAACAAATATGAGAGTAGCACAAGGAGGAAGTAATCCTAAGAGTCCTCGAAAGTGGATTAGGGTATACACATAAGAATGAAAGGACAGGTATTTAAGGCATGGAAGACAGTAACGGGGGGAGAGAGAATAGGTATTTTGGATGGAATGATTGGGGTAGGAAATGTGAACAGAGTTTAAGAGGGATTTATTTTTGGGTGAGGCTCAGTAGCTCTAATTTGGACTGCATAAAGGGCGTACCAATACCTCTTCGTCATCATCATGAGAAAAACCTATATCATACACCCACACCGCTGAAATATATATTTCGAAGGGACACAGATTATATTTTCGAATTATTCGGCTGAATTTTGGGGCCTTCCCTGGTAGTTGTTCTTTGTTGATTTCCACCAATATCATTGCAATTACACGTCTTGCCATATCAGAACGGCAATCTCTTCCTTCGTGATTCGGATTCACTCTGGATGACTTCTCCAGGGAGGCAGGGGTCTACTACATTAGGGCGCTGGAGCAAGTATCACCCTCTTTTGCCTTCCTCAATCTCCCCTCACCTCCTGTGTAAACACTCCCACGCCTTTCCTGATTTATCTTCCCCAGGGGAATCCAGAAAGTGAATAAGTGTCCTCCTTATTTTATCAGTGCATAAACCATAGATCGCGTTTCTGTTTTATTACGGAGATTTACGGATGAAAAAATCGTCAGTTCAATTAAGCTGTGCGCGCTTCTTAATTTGTCACTCTAACCATACAGATGGGGATTTATTTATGTTCACCCTCCCTTTGAAAGAGTACGCAAAATAACTTCACGTTAACTTGAATTAGTAGGCGACTCATTTCGTCGGGTGTGCTGGTAAATCATTTTATTTAACCACTAACTCCTCGAGAACTTCATTACCTGGCGTCCTTAACTTTTTTCCCGTGGATTTAACGTAGTTTGTACGGATAATTCACAGAGGTGTTATCGTTGTTTGATGTGAAATAGTTGAGCACTTGCCGCAGTGCTCTTGCGGTCGGAACTTATTCTTCTTCTTTCTTATGGTCCGAAAAGAATAATATAGTTTTGAGTTAAATATTTTTTACACCTGTAAAAACTAAAGAGTAGTATTTAAGAAATATAACACGCGCTTGCGTATGAATCAGTGTGCCTGGTATTATGTTTTACGAATCCAGTTCTATTACAAGGGATATTATAAAATTAAAATTTTTAGTAAATGCGGCAGTTACTTATCTGTCAAAAAAGTTATGCTGCTGAGCTCTTTCCGTTACACGAAGCCCTTCATCAACATTCCTTCAATTTCTCTGTTTGGTTTCTATTACTGAAATGAATGGAATTCTTTTCACTCAAGAAGGAAATCTATAAAACAACTGGATTGTAACAGGTTGGTTAATCAGAGATTGCTTTTTTCTAGTGATAAAAAACGACACAGGTTGGCATATTTTATGGAATTAGAATCCCAAATAAGACATCTTGAACAGACTTTTTCTTTAGGATTTAATGCGCATGATATCAGCATTAACCATTTAAGAATGAGGTTACTCTCACAATGATCATCACTTTTTGAAATTATTTTCATGATTTTCAGCCGATTGCCAATTCTTACTACTTTCATTGTGTCCGGTTGAGCAACATACACAACAGTGAAAAATTCTCCCAAAATTGGAAACATTTCTACATCTCCCTCTGGCACGTGAAGTTCCCATAGGCGTAGATTCTTTTGGAATACCTCCATGTTTTTCTCTGTGTGAAGAGAATATTACGACACCCTTTTTGATGGAAATATTTAGTTTTCAAGTTTAGTAGAAAGAGATGCAATTACGTTTGCCTGCCATTTTCACAAGTTTATCCATCCGTTTCTCATTCAACCCAGCCTCTATTATATCACCCTCGCAGAAATCTGTATTAATTATTCTATCAATTCGAAAAGGATCTACCTCTCAGTGACCATCTCACGGGAGAAGTTGATAAAGCGTACATATTCTCACACAGTGTCGGGAGTTCATACCTTGATTATGACTTTCATTTAAGATCTTCAACGTATCAGTCATTGCAGTGTTTAGTTCATGAAAAAACCTAACACTATAGACTTCAATTACCTGTCCTAGAAGAACTAGTTAAGACGCTCGGAGAAGAGACTCGCCACTAATATTTTTTTTTATTTCCTCAATTTCTTTCCGCAATGGCTCAACCTGCTCACTTGATGTTTAAAAACGATTCACATGGGGGCTCTGTGGCTCATCAGTAAAAACCTCTTCGCTTTTAATTCAAATGGCGAGCAAGTTTTGAAAGCTTCATAGTGTCGTTTTACAAAATTTTAGAAAAGTTAAATACAAACGCTGCGGCGCTTCTTCACACTGATTGGGATACAATGACAGTAGTCTTTTAATGCTACCTATTTTATTGCCTGACGAAGTTTTATTCAGTTATTTTGTTTGTATTGCACATTGCAAATTATCAGCATTATTTCTTTGTCATTCTTTCTGCCACACGAGAGCAAAAAAGTTTCTCCCTGCACAAGGATAGATTTTCAAGTTTTATAATATGTTTTCAGTTATTTTTCCCTTGTGAATGCCTATCAAGTTGCATTTACTTATATGCATAACATATCTGTGCCACTTAGGTCTACTGCTAGAAATAAAGTATTGCCTAAGCTGAAAGAGCTCTCATTTAGTTGTTGCTTAGATGTTCATAATTCTCGTTTCCTGAGAATAAAATAATCCCCGATGGCAAGTTGAGGAAGGCGATCTTGATCAGTGTGAGAGAGATTGTTTTTTTATTTTCCTTTTACTTAATTAAAAGAAGGTCATCCCACGGGACCATTGCACAACACCCGAGAGGAAATTCAATTTCACGGAGTGCCCTGCTCTCCTGCTGTGGCGGACGTTCCGATTAATGGTGTCCACACCGAAAGTTTCTTATCCGCGATAAGGACTAACCGTTGCAATACGCGTAACCCTCTGATTCGAAATAACAATGTCTTCTATGTAGTATTCTTAACTCTCGCACAACATTTGAACGTTAATAATGACACGCATTGGTTCAGTCTGTGTCATTTGGGGGTTTAGTGACTGTAACTAGCAAGAGCGGAAGGAAGATGTAGCTCTTTTAATCATATAATCTGATTAGCAATGTACCGTTCAAGACTTAATCGTAATTAAAATTGGGACCCGAAGCTAGTAACTGACGCCTGCTTCGACTTTGCGACTGATTGTAAGAATAGTATGGTTCCCATCATCGAATCAAGAGAATAATATCAAATTTGGACTACTTTATATTGTCTACTCCATGACCAGGCCAGACGACCGTCAGCTGTAGTCATTAGTACCAATTAAGGAACAATGAACAATCCACTGTATAGGTTTTTACTGTATCTAGCTATTGATTGATGGAATAGCAGGGTTGACATCTGTCCATTAATGAATCATTCTCAGGGTTCCACCGTTTTTGCTTTTCTTCCATTCGAGTGCCTATTTTGAAATCCTTTCCTCACGAATAGGAAGTAGCAGTTGTAAGGACCAATCAAAATTAAGATGTTTGTAGAAATCAATTCCCAAGTTGTCTTCAGGGGTGAGAATCTTACATCGCGAAGTACATGTTTCCTCCTCCCAAATAATTTTTTTCCATATCCGCTTCGTTTAGTCGGAATTTACCTTTTCCCGCAAAGTTATATCAGTTTGGACGTCGTCGTCGGGAACCGTGACTAATTTTCCTTCTCTTTATTTGAGTTTTACTAGTTGAAGAATATTTTTAGAGGTTCATTTGAGTTTAAACTTCCTTCTCCCTTTCCCTTCCAATCCTTACATAAGTTTTACATCTTACATCCTTACATAAATACAATAAATCTTTACATCTTACTTAAACCATATATACCCTTCCTCCCGGTCTGAAGAGCCTATTAGCGCCACCAGACTTGAAACAGCATTGTAAAACAACTGAGTACGGCCCTATCTTGGGCAGTTTTTTTCGCCTGTCTTGTCGCGACTGTTTAGGGATTTCTGAATTTTTGTTCTCCAATTAATTCTGCCTCCTTCACAACTTGGTAATTTAGTGAAGAAATTTGGCGCGGCACTAGCACTAAACCACCAGTTTCGTGTCTGGGCACTCTCCGCGCGATTCCTGGAATTGGTGAATGCGTGACCATCTCCATCCATACAACCGTTTTTTCTCTGCTTGGCTTAAGTCATCCTCTAAAACTTGCTAAACGTTTCTTAGCAATGTGACTATTGTTTGACTCTCCAATGTCATCAGTTTGTTGCAGGCACGAGAACCATCGGATCATTTGCCTCTTTTGTTCACTGGGATCGATTGGTTTTCATCTCTTTTACCCTCCTTCCCGAACCCTTGCCTCCTTCCGTAGATTATTCCACTGTATTCGATCGGTGGCCGGAATCCTCCAGAAGGCCACGCCCCTAAGCCGTCCGATATTCGTGGGAGGTCTTTATGAATCTGATATTATCCGAAGGGGTTGAATTCCTCCAAATGCTTGGGGCTCACCTCAGATTTTTAGGATACTTTGTATGGCCGGTTGTAATGACACGAGGTCACTTATCTGCTCTCTCGCAAGAAAGGTTTAAAAAAATGAGTTTTCGTTGATTAATATATTTAAGTTCCGAATATTCCTGTTTCACATTGCTTTGTCTTTTCTTCTCGCTCTCTGAAGCGTTGCTATGATCTCTTTTATGATTGTGTTTTTTTCTAATTTAAAATATCAGTAAGCATTGTTTTTCTGTGGAATTAATTCATACTTGTAATAGCATATCTAGCTTTTGGAGCCTTTAGACTTCTCCCCTTTTAGGTTTATATTTATTTTACTGCAACAGCATAATGCAATTGAGATGTTATTGTAAACTGTCGTTTACATTTGTAATAAAATTGATTTTGTGAAGTATGTCGTAAATAATTTCTTTTCTTTTCATATTTATTAAAATGCACCAAATAATATATACAGCTCGAATTTCAGAAGACGCTAGCCGGTGTCAAAGTTATTTCCCGTACTTTTTTTGTGTATCCTCCAGTAGAATATAGCATACTTCCGGCTTTACCTACAAGGATTTCTGGTAAGGTTGTTAGAACCATTACTGTTACTTTCTTCGGAGGATTAATCTTTAAGTTGCTGGGGCATCATCGTAGGTGATGCATATTCACTTGTTTTTCCAAATTTTTCTTATGAATATCCTCTGTGAAACAGTTTTTCTTTGTCGATATTTGTGGTAGGGCAGTATATTGTAATGGGATATGTTGTCCTTGCACTTTTTTATTGTCTTGAATTTTGTTTTTTTTAAGTTGGTTAAATATTCGTATAATGATAAATATAAGAAAGTGAATAGCACCCTAGTTGTTTACCCATTGTTGTCGAATGCCATTGGTCACACTTTTGTGTGTCCGTCGAGTTACAGAAATTAGCAAGTAATCAGTCTACTGTTGATCCCACCCGTATCACTTAGGAAAAAGACAACTACATTTACATACCCTCGCAAAACTAATCACTTTGCATGCAATTTTGACTCTATAATCTCATTCGAGAACTTGTTGACGAAGTACCTTTTCTTTCGAGCTTTCTGTAAGGGTGTGGAACAGTACCCATAGGGAACAGAGTGGGCGTTTCTTTTCGAGTGCGTTGAAGTGGAAGGAGGGCCGTTCCTTCCAACATGCGCGTCGTGAATGGATAAAGTGCAAGCAACCATCCAAGTCTTTATCTAATCGGGTTTCATTTATTGAAACAGTTTCTTAATCCCACGTATTGTGTTGAATGCAGTTTTGACAGTGAGGAACCAGGTTCCCAGGCCCGGCTTACAACGAGCGGAGGCGATAAATCAATCAATCAATAAGTATACCCTCCCACCAGCCTCTTACAGACCCTATCCTCCCACACCACACTCTTGTCGTCTCTAAGGCGTTTTCATCGCTCTCTCCCGTAAGATGTCGCGAAATATTGAATGCGATGGTGAGGTTACGGCGCTGCCAAGTCATATATGTAGGCATCGCCATGTCGAGGCGATATTAATATGCAATGGGTGACATGCTTTTGATACTATCGCATTTCTTCTGTTGTACATTCCATATGTTATTGAGTTTATCACACGGAGCTATTGCCCGTGAAATGGTCAACGTTATCGTTATTTGAGAGTATTGCTTCGGAGTAATTCATAAGACGTCGAAGGATAAGAAATATCATATGTAAAATATGTTATGCAATAGCAGCTCGTTTATTGTAATTGAAAGGTCTAGTGATCATTTTAAATCTTTAAATTGGAACATCTATCAGTCTCATCCATAATATTACGACGCCGAGAATTGTTTTCTATGCTCAAGCGATGCAATTGCAATAGAGATACAAGCACCAGACTTTTTTGAGTAATGTCTAGACCCTCCTATTTCACATTAGTTTTAAAATGTTCATCTATACGCGCATGATTTTTAAGATTTCATATATTTCATTATGTGGCCTTATAACGGAGGGGAAACTGTGGTAGTTCTACCGGCAACGCACCCTATTTGATTACCCGAGGAATTACATTCATTTTCAGGCGAGGGTCTTGCATTTATTACGTGATGCACGACATTCGTCAGATCACCCAATTCCGAAGTCTTCCACTTGAACCACTGTGAATGTTTTTGTTGTTTTTTTCTTTTTTTCTTTTGTAAAAATGTTCTTGTTCTTAAATGGCCTCGTTGCCACCGAACAAAATAAATTTATTCTATTCTATATGGAGATAATTTTTCAAATTTGAAAAAATGCTAATGAATATAAGCTTTTTCTGACGACCACCATTGTTCCTAATTCGAGTTTTCTAAGTCGGCGAGAAAATGGCGCCTTTAGCAAAATTGTGGAAATTACAAAGCTGTTTCCATTATCTATTTAGCATTACCCATGATCCGCGTGCCCACAGATATACCCAAGGAATATGTGTGAACAGAGTCTATATCGGCGCACTTTTCAATTCGTTTGACAGAAATTCGCCTTCACTTCAATCCACTGTTGATCTTCATAAATTCTTATCAGTTCCAAATGGAAAGGCTTGAACTTGACCTCACAGTTGGGTTGGTTTCTGTTTCTGGATTAGTCGACCCTTTTACGACCGTGAAAAAAGGTTCGCAGAGCTATATCTCTGTGGGTTGCTAAGGTTTATAGGGGCGATATTACATCAAATGTGTCCGTAGACTTCGCGGCGTTCACGACTACGGTGATCGGGATCGTATGCCAAGCGACCGTCACGACTTTGATACGTGCGTGGGACTCTTCAATGTTCCACCACACTCTTTGCCTCCATTATGCATTACTTCGGTTGTAAGCGTAGGCCTTCTCGAGGTATTAAAGAGAATTTGGAGCAAGAAATCGAATTCCGTGTACGGGCCGTCGTGGTGTTCCATCGACGGCGGTGTGTCGTTGACCGACTCGCGGACAGAGGCGGCATTCTGTCGGCCCTTCTTCGCGACGGCCACCTCCCCTTCGCGTTTTACGCTCCTTCCTCCCCACCCCCCCCCCCCCCCCCCCCCCCCCCCCCCCCCCC
>WURS02437017.1:0-15284 GCA_011762765.2 Rhinocypha anisoptera | reverse complement strand
AAGACCCATCAGGAAAAATGCTGCAATTGCTCTGTCGGGAAGGTTGAGGCCACACTTAGATATCTTCTTATTGTAATATTGGATTCTTCTCATGTACTCCATCATTGAGATGTCATCTGTCTTCTCCACATTGACCATCTCCTTTAGAAATATTGTTTCTTGAAACACATCGTATGTAGTGCACACTTCTTCTAAAGCGTCCCACATATCTTTAGCTGAATCTAAATGAATGATGTCATCTAGAAACGAATCATCGACATGTTCAATAATTAAGGCACGAGCTTGCTGATTGAGTTTAAGCCGACGTCGAACTTCATGTTGCGGGTACGCCGTTTCGTCGTATACTTCAATCTCCACACCGTTCGAGCCAACATGCAAGTATGTGCCAAATCCTTCTATTGCCTCCCAACATCCCTTTTTCATAAGGAGCGCTTCTATCCTAACTGCCCATACTTCGTAATTGTCTGTGTCTAACGTGGGAACGCACCTCTTCTCTTCCGTCATTTTCACGAAAAACGGGATCGTCGTTACGTGTTTCACAATTTTTTTTTTGGCTTCTTCTCAGCCTACCTCTGTGAAATATTCGGGTGCTCTAAGTCTCATAATCTGTTAGAATCACCTTTTTGACTTTAATTCTGCGGGAGAAATAAAACGCAGTACCTTCACTTAGTGGAGCCAAAAAATAGACTACGCTTTTATTCCATGGATGGCAGCACAATAAAAAAAAAATACATGCTAAAACAAAATATAACCAAAAAATCACAAAAAACACTGAGCGCAATTAACTTCTAACATTTAGAACTTAGTCTAAATAAATAAAACTAATAATTTGATTTGAGAAAAAGGCTCTCATGAATTCAAGAAATCTTTATTTATTTACTTTCATTTGCTCCAAATTTCTCAGTTTTGTCTTTCAAAATTGTTTGTAAATAATAGTAAACAACTATAAATTTTTTAGGCTCTTCATTTGCATCACCTGTGATAGGAATTTGGTTTCCCATGATTCCACTTTACAAGTGAGACAATTCTTATATAACATCACATATGATATAACAATTTGTATTCCATTTTCCATAGACTGAAACTGCTGTTTAAAAAGTCTAAACTATCTTGGCCCATCACATTTCAAGAGGTCATTTAAAAATATAACAGTTTGTGTGTATTTTTATTTTATAATAAATATTGATCTCAACCTCAAAAATTTACATCAACCATGTTTCAAATCATGTAATGAGCATCATTAATTTGAAGGTTTTAAATTAACTTGAGTTTGTACGGATGGCTCTTTTGCTGGTTTTCATTATCTTCATTTTATTTCACACATTGCGATAAGCCACCATCACAACCATTGATGACCAGAGGTTGGGAATTATATAATTTTAATAATTTCTCTATCATCAAAAATTGATGATTTAAGTCTTGTTTCATTCCTAAAGCACTTTCACATACTTCATGATTGTTGTATTTTTATAATGTTAAGGTTGGAATCACTTTCACCATTTTGGAATAATCACAGCACATGTCGATGTAGGATGCATCCAGAAATAGAATGAAGGCCTTCTCCATTTTGTGAGGTAAACTTTCAATGTGCATGGAAAAGTTCTTTCTTCATTATGATAAAATACTTCTATGCATCAGGGTCATAAACTATTGAAGATTTCTTCATCTCCACCATAGGCATGATGCCATTTTCCTGAAAACAGAGAAATATGAATATTTATTACTAAACAGTTTTTAAGCCCAGAAATATTACATTATTTAATAATATAAAAATTAGATATTTAAATAATCCTTAACCTTCTTTTTATAAAAATTTTGTTTCTTGAGTTTCATTGTTTTTAGTGTCTTGATAAATCTCAGTTGTCTTCCTGATTGCTTGTCATAATCAATGGAATCACAACTGTTTTGGAATGATTCATTCATTCAGTGATAATTGTTTAGTAACTGTGTGAATTTATTTTAATTGATAAGTTTCCAATATCTTAAGATAAAACTAATAATAGGTATATTAAAATACTCACAGTTTATATCATTCATCACAATTTTTTAAATAATAATTTTTTTTAATAGCATCTCTCAGAATGAATGAAAAAATAAAATGATCAAATAATAATATTTTTTTACTATGGAAACTTAATTAATGAATCAGAAAACTTTTATTTCTTTGAAATTGAATCTCCAATGAAATAAAAATTCATATTATTCAAATGAATTTAATTAAGTACTACAAGATTGTTTTCCATGTATTTATGTTGATCCTTTGTACTTTTGGTATCATGGAAATATAAATAGTGTGCATTATAATACCTACCATATCCTCTTGAATTTTGGCCTCATCCCCTTTATCAATGTAATTATGAGTTTCTTAAATGGACTTAAAGGGATAATAGTAAAACTTATTTCCTTTACATATGGTGAACAAGATCAAGATACCATGGCAATTTATTTTTTGCTTAACCTTGGGTCTTCCAGGAGCATAGCCAAAAATATAATACACATATAGGCAAGAAAATTAGGCTTCACAAATATAGGCATGAAAAATAGCTGCATTATTGCCTTATTTACCAGTTCTGAATGGTTTGAATTGAAAAAGTTATGCATGAAAATATATACATAGTACTTATGTAAAATCTTTTTCTTTTGCTTGTTTAATTGTCATCCATTTTATGAATCAATTTGAAAATCATGGTATTTATTTTTACAATGTAATCCTACTATAAAACTAACCAGATAGCAATTTGTTTATACATATTAATACTATTTGTGTAAAGACAAGTAAACTCTTAGTCAGATTAAAAAAATATAAAAGGAACACAAATATCAATAAACATTTAAAAAAATTTGAATATAGAATCCATTGCATTTGGTTTTTATTTTTTATGATTTGTTTGAAATTGAAAAATTGAAAGTTTAATTTTCAAGTAAATTTTAAAATTTCAAGTAAATGGCATAGTCTTATTGTTATCATATGTAATATAGAGTGATGGTTTTTTAATAACTATTATATTTCCACAAATATACAAAAACACGACTGGTTTCGGCGATGATCACCACGTGACGGCCTCCACAGTGAACTGTGTTCATATGTATTATGTATAGGTACATCTTTTTGTTTCTTCTTTATGAATGACCTACATCATCATTACTTTCTTGAACACGATGAAATTATATATGTAGTAATTCAAAAGGAAAGTGTGGACATTTATGTGTCAAACCTTTGTCTGTGATAGTGTATAGAGCTGGGTTGTCTAATATATTATTTGTTGTAACTTAAGTAATAAGTGGGAAAGCTCGATCTGTTTTTACAAACCATTTACTAAAACTAATGGACTTTATCTTTTTCAAAATCAAATACACACCCTATCAAAGCTAGAGGGATCTACTATTATAAAGCTCTAAAGTAAGTGGCTGCACAAGTGTGCTAAATGACTACACACAGTCCGTGTGACCAGCAACACGGTCTGTAGTCATTTGACACACTTGTGTAGCCACTTCATTTAGGGAGGTGATGTCTTGTTTGCTTCCACTTGCTTTGGTGATACATTCTTTAAATGTATGAGGAATATGGAGAAGTCAATGGTTTGGGGTGGACTTTGAGAGTTTGGGAATAAGAATATACTTTTTTCAAAAATGGAATTGTTACATATTTAAAAATATATTTTGAATGTGAGCCATTGTAAAATTTTCAGATACTTGATAAAATCCTCGCTTGACTGTAAGTTGAAAGCAAATAAACATAGCACAACCTGCAATCCCCAGAAAGTACCTATTATATATTACTTAGAAAGTTAGGCTAATCAATTTCATGGGTGTAAGAAGGTTTTTAAGGCATTAAATATATAGATATAAAATCTTTATGATTAACTAATTCTCAGTGGCAATATGTTACATTATTGTGAAGAGTACATTTATCATGTACACCAATGTACATATAATTCATTTTTAGGACTAAGATTTTTGTTAAAAACTCTAGGAAAAAACTATACACGAGTTTAAAATTTGTGAGTTTACAACATAAATATCTACAATTTTGCAATGCCTTAAGTCTACTTTAAATCTGTTTAGAAAAGTGAATTTACCAAACTGATATGATCAACACAGTGTTTTTTTTTTAGCCATAATAGAATATTATGTCAATATATAGCCTATCTAATATTCCTTGAATGTCACCTTTATTTCTTTTCATTAGCTTCTCACATAATATTACTGCTGTTGATTCACAAAAATGCATAACAATGAAAATGTAACTTTCTGCACTCATTTATGAAACTCCAATAAGTAGAAGAAGAAAATTGAATGTTGTTATCAATATCTGACCCTCAGAGAGATTTAGATTACATATTATACAAAGCTATGCTCATTCTTTAAGTGGCACATTTTATATTGAAGAAAAGAAAATTGTAAGCCATTGATTTACATATTATAAGCTTAGCTTTTGCACAAAAACTTTATTTCCATTAATATTTCAAATCACTTAGGTGAAACAAGTAAAAATTCTTTTGTTTGAGGAGGCCAACAGGCAAAAGTAACATTGTTAAAAAAATTTTCAGTATCCTGCCACAAGCAGTGGAAAATAAAGATAATTCTGCATATTAATTTTTGCTTTGATTTATCATATGGAATTGTCAACCATGACAAAATTCTATGATTCCCAAGCAAAGAAAATTGAAGTTGAAAGAATTAAATGTAATGTATACATGACATTAAACTATACACAAGTATAAACAGTAATTCTGTGGCTTAAATTCGACTGGTGAGAGTGTTTTCTTTGAGAACAAAAATAAGAAATTTCTTAGTGCAAAATTGAACACACATGGGGTCTACTTTCAAAATAAAGTATAAACTACATCTTTTTCTACCTTTCTGCTCTAAAAACTATGTGTATGTCATCAAAGTGATGTAAATCGTTTGAGGAATGGAAATAAATTTAAAATTGAATGTGTTAATTTTTCTGATTTGAGATCACATTTCTTCCATTATTCATTTGAATTCCAATAGTTCTACAGTCAAATCTATGTTGCCCATGCAATTTTCCAATAGAGAGTGGCCAAATTAAGGAGGTGACCTAATAATAGAAGTGTGATCATATTCTACGTATTTGTTTTGCTGGTTCCACTGAAAATTGGTTAACTCACTGAGAGGACAGATTACAGAGGTGGCTTACTTGGGTGTGACTATATTTATAATATTTAGGGTTTCAAAAAAGGCAATTTCATTATGCTAATTTGTCTGATGAATTACTGCTCCTGGGGAGTGAGTTTTATTGTTATTGAATCATTTCATTAAAGTTTGTAAAATGCCATTTCATGTTCCAACATTTAAACATTGTACTCTTGTTCGTTCTGTAGAAAGTATGAATAGTTAACTGAGGCTAAATTTAAATGATTAGGTTCAATTTAAACTCTTATATGTTAGGTGTTGAATGGGAGAAAGTAGATAGTGCCTCTTCACCATGCAATTTTGTTATGTTTTATTATATTTTATTATATCTCAGGAATTCGACTGTGCATATAACAATTGCTGATCAAAGTTTGGGAATATGGGTGGGATGAGTATATCTAGGCAAGTTAGGACAATGACAATAATGGTTGCAAATTTTTCACTCCAAAAATTCAAGTATTTAAATTAATGAGGGTCATAAAATGGCTGCCTTTCTGAAATCATTAGTTGAAACCATATAATTTTTACCTTTCCATTTATAAAAACTGTTAGATACATCCTGTGAAAATTGAGATTAATTTTCCATCTCATTTAGGGACGTTTTTAGAAAGCTACCTATTTGTGAGATTTTTTGAAAAAATATTATTAATATTTTAATTTTTCTATGCTAATCAGGAGGGATTTAGTAAGCTCTTTGCACTAGGATAGACTACTGAGGCATTGCGTAAGGGAAACTCTTTTAATTCAACTGCCTAGTCTAGTTATTTTTACATTCTGAGGCATAAATACACAAGCTAGTGTCATTCAATATTTCTAAGCAAAACATTTTATTAAATGCATGATAGGATTTTGGAACGTATGCAATGATTAAATATATGATGTGAGAAGACTTGAATTTTAAGGGTTAATGCATAGGTGAGTTAAAAGTTAATTAAAAAAGGTAATGGGAGGACTTTGAAAGTAAGGAATTGCTTGAATCTGAATGCAGAGAAGAAAAATTGCATTAGGATTATTTCTTAAATCACCTAGAGATAAATATTATGCTTAAGAACCATAGACCACTTAAAATAAATAATTCTACAGCACTCTCAGGCAATTAAAATTTATATATATATAATAGTAATGATGAAATAATTTTGATTTTTAACCTCCGTTGCATCCAGGCATCAATTTCTCCAATTGATATGCAATGCAAACTTTGGTTTTGAACAGGCATTGTTTTTTAACACTAATTTTTATTCAAATTTAAGTTAATCTTGGAACATAAAAGTACTTGACATAAAAAATGACAATGCCAATGGCTTACTGAGATATGTGATAATTCATTATTCCTTACAAAAATATTATTTGAAATGAACACAATCTATATTCTTTTAAAAACACTGTACTTATTCTCATCCAGTTCTATAGAAAATTTAGAACTGCTAGTCACTAGATGATTGCACTTTTAATGATTTCAGAATGAATATATAGGCTTGGGTGATGCTTAATAACCTCATTAAGAAGAAGAAGAATTATAATCCAATACCCATAATGGGGAAAATCAATACATTGAATAAAAATAGTAGTAGTATTTTTGTTCATAGGGTGCATTGATGGCTATTGTCTCTTTACAAATCTTCAATTTTAAGAAACAATCCATTTGGAAAACACAACTGTGACCCATGACCATTGGGTTAGCCAGTGAATGTGCTACCCACAAGACTAACCCAGTTGGCTTGAATGATAAATCATAAAGAATGATTATAAAATGTTGGTGAGGGAAAAGAAAATTATATTTTGAAAATTTATTTAGCTTAGTAGTAATTTTGTTGAGTCTTAGCTTAATTTAAGACAAATGCTTTTCCTGCTTGTATTTTGTATTCATTGGATGGAACTATCTATTGTATTGAATGAATTACTGCCTGACACCACAGTCAACTTGTAACTGTTGTCTGAAAATAATAATTGTATTCACTCAAATTTTACTTCACACCAATCAGTTGGTTATATTGCTACTTATACATTCACAAGTTTTGTTTAATCTCAGTTATGTAAGCAATGAAATCCTACTGTAAAACACTGCTTTCATTGTCATTTCAAAGAATATCATTGCTCTAATTTTGTATCTCAAACATCCTCATTGGTATGTCAAAAAGTGGAAACATTTTAAATTTTATTTTACCTTGAATAAAAAAAGATGTGGTGTGCATAGTGCTTCTTAAATTATTTGAGTTTAAGCTGCTAAATAATTTTTAATCGATTAACTACACACACACACTCCAAGAGAGTATATTTAGTCAATTTCTGAGCTTGCTATGAATGCTATACATACATTTTTATCTCAGTTAAGAAGAATTGATTCTGACTTACCACCATAAAGGTCTGGTTTTGTCATATTTTTTTAGGCTTGCAAATCTCATGGGTAACTAATTTTTATCACACAATTGTCTTCTCTTAAGAGCCTGTTCAAATAGTTTTTCATAAAGGATGAGGCTATAGTATGTGCCAAATGGCTACAAAGCCTGTGTAGCCATTTGGCACATTGTGTTACCACTTACTCTAGGGTTTGTACAAAATTACTCTAGGGTTTGTACAAAATTTATACTATTATGAGTAAATTGTGTTTAACAAATAGATGGAGCTAATGTAAAACTATTATAAATATTGACTATATAGGGCTGTTGGCATCATAATTATTGATTTAGTAACTTTCATCAGTAGGTGCTAATTTTACTCAAAGACTTCCACTGTATTTTCAACTTGTCTTGTCTACACTGTGTGTAGACAAGGTTTCCTGGTTTCTTGAGGTGTTGCAATCTGGGTCAAATTAAAATTGTAATCTAAAACTGATGGTATTGGTAATTGATGGTCATTGAGTGACTGCTTATTTCCTATTACTGATTCACTCATCATCCTAAATACATCATGCATCTTTTTTTATGTGCTTCTCTTTGTCAAAAAATATGTGTTTCTGGTGCTCTTCCAATTTACTTCCCCCATGCACATTTTTCTATGTGCATGCCTTGTTAAAAATATTAAATCATTTTGCCAAACCTTAACTGTAAACATAAATTTCGGATGCTTAGCATTATTGTTATTGATTACTGAATGCAGATAAACCAAGGGGGTATCTGCAATTGTTCTACTCAAGTTCCTTGAAGTATTTCATCTGTAATATATTATTAAAAATATTTGCCTAGAGTAAGGGAAGCACTTCAAAGAACATACTTTTCTACAGATGTGAGGCATGGACATACAGCCATTGAAATAAAAATATTTAAAGCGATGGAAATGTGGTTCTAAATAAATTAAAAAGGTACCTAGATCAATGAAGTACTTTGAAGAGCCAGTGAAAAGAGATGCTAGTGGAAAATACTTGAAAGAAAAAGAGGGCAAATAATATGTAGAACATATTGAGGCATGACAGCTTAATAAACACTCTAATGAAAGGTTTATAGGGGAAAAGAACTGTAGAGATAGGCCAATGACAGCATTTAAGAAACAGATAATAAAGAACAGGAAATATGTATGAAGAAATTGGAAAATTAAAGAATTAAAAATGAATCTTGGAGAACTGCTACAAACTAACCTTTATGTTAATAGTCTATGAATACAGTGTAATATTTGTATTTTTCAAGTATGTAGATACAAGAAAAAGAACTGTATTTTTAATATTTCCAAAAACTCATATTAATAAACATTTTATAGACAATCCCCAAGGAAAAATATATTATTATGCCTTATTATTCAAACACCTACATATGGACCAACCATGTAAATAATGTAGATCAGATATACATATTTTAAAAAAATCTGTGGTTACCTGTAATCTATTTGAAATGAAATGGAATAGGAATTGTTTGGGCTGGAGAGTCAACACACATCCTGTGCTAATACGATACAAAGAGAGGAAGAAGCCAAGCTCCATTAAAAATGAGAGTTTGGATTTCCTGTCTCAGGGATTTCAGCTGTGTTAATTATTAATGGGTGTATAAATTAGATCTTTTACCAAGGAATAATCTATTGAGTATGGACCTTCAAACTTTATTGTTGTTCATATTTTAAACTTTAATTGGACATTTTTAATATTTAATAATTTCAATTGTTAAAATAATATATTACAAGGAAATATGTGCACTTTATTTTTATGATTAGTAATGACTACAAATACAAATAACCCTTCATATCATTTAGAAGAAAGTTTTTAATGACACTTGTATGATAAGAACTTCATGAATTCTGACCTAAAATTGGAAACAATAATGGTATATCTAGATATTCACGACTGTCTTCTGCATCTTAATTATCAAAAATCTTTGCCTCCCTATTTGTTACAACCGACTTGTCTTAATCCCTATTAAAAAACTTCAAAATTTATCATTTCTTCTTCATCAGTTTTTGATAATTGTCTTCCAATAACCTCTCTATTAATCCAGGCTAAATAACACTGAAAGTGTTTTCTAAATTTTTCCCGGGCAAATTTTTCAATATTTTTTATTATATATTTATCCTCATCACTTAAAGCCACAGAAGTAATGAAAAGACAGGAGAGGGGGGCAAGATCCTTACTTGCTGGCACCTCTTCAAGTAACCATTACATATATTCTTAAATAATATATTTGTGCTAGCCCTGCTTTTTGCAGATGATGTCAAAGTATTTAAAAAGATTATTACCAAAGAGTGGTGCCATGGTTTACAGGGAAATCTTGACAAACTAGCAATATGGTCAACAATTAATAATTTGCACTGAAACACCTCAAAATGCAAATGTCAATTAACAAAAAAAAGAAAGATGATCATGTTCAATTACAACATAAATGGAAAACAATTAGTCAGGACCGATGAAATCAAAGATCTTGGTATAAGATACGACTCAAAATTTAGCTTCCTCAACTATTATAGGGAAACAGTCATGGCTTCAAGCAAACTAGTAGGTTTTATACTAAGAACCGCCTCAGCCTTCAGTAATAATGCCCTAAAAATATTGTACTTCACCCTGATCAGAAGTAGATTAGAATATGGTTTTATTGTTAGGTCCTCAACCTACAAAAACAACTGCATTATGATAGAACATGTAAAAAAAGGTTCCTGCGGGCACTGCATTTTCGATGTTTTGGCACTTACCCTGTTAGAGACAACAATATACCATATGTGAAATTACTCAAGATTTTTGGACTAGAGAGCCTAGAGGAAAGACACAACACATTTGAGCTCCAATTCTTGTTTGACATCGCAAATAATGGTGAAGACAGTATATTACTGGAAAATATTAATTTCTATATTCCAGTTTTTCACCAAAGGAGTCATAGGTCCTTTTCAAAGCCAACAGTCAGGACAAATGAAGGGAAAAATTCCATTGTTAACAAAATCTGTGAAAAATAATGACATTTCACAACTTGTAAAATTGTTTGGTAATAGAACTGTATTTGTAAATACCATAAAAAATGTCTATGTAATGTATATGACCTTTGATTAATTATGTATTATTATTATCTTATTGTTCCTAGCTTATCCTGTAATTGGCACTGTTGGATGAACTTTAAACTTGAATATATAAATATTTTTCATTAGTCTTTTCCCCCACAGACTTTGTCTCTACAAATCTTTATATTTTCTTCCATTTCTGTACTCTAACTGGCCCCTCTGCTCTCTCCAGTCTTTAAGCCATTCCAAATGTTGTTAAATAACTTTGTTTCACCTTCCAATCACAACCCTCACCTCTCAGTCTTTTTTAATCCAAAACTTGACATGCTGTTTCCTTTCCCTGCCTCTCACTCCCTCCACCTCTCCGCATTTTTCTGATGGCACAAGGAATTTTTTCATGTGCATACATACTGAAACATATTGCTATGTATTTTTTCCCTTTTTAATGATTCTATTCATTTGTCAAACTTTTAAGTAATTCTTTAAATTAAATGGAGGAAGAAAAAGCAGAGTTCATGAGCTTTCACCATTGCAAAAAGGTGAGTTTGGAGGA
The DNA here is from genome assembly GCA_011762765.2 of Rhinocypha anisoptera. Taxonomy (NCBI): domain Eukaryota; kingdom Metazoa; phylum Arthropoda; class Insecta; order Odonata; family Chlorocyphidae; genus Rhinocypha; species Rhinocypha anisoptera. Next base: position 4,165 of record WURS02437017.1, on the reverse strand, counting down.
AAAGTTCACATGAGAAAATTAGTCATTCATATGACAAAAAGTATTATATTTGGCAGTAATTACATAGTAGATGGTAGACACCATTATTAGAGATACAAGGAGAGAGAGGAAAGATTAAGGAGATTAAACCTGACCAAAAAAAATTGTATTACTTGATTCATAAAAATGATATCTTTATCTACTATTTCTTTACCCTTAATTTATGTAATGCATTTGGAGCTGGAATGTGATTCAAAGGGGTTTAACCCAAAAAGATCTTCTCAGGTCTGCTAAATAAGTATTTTCTAATATATACTTGCCAATATATTTGTATCACAAAATACAAATATTCCTCCTATACTCTCTGTTGCAAGAATTGGTAGAGTTAACAGCATCTTACTGAAGGCTCCAGGTACATTTGAAAACATTTTATTGAAACACTGGTCTTCGCAAGGATGCAAATGACTAATAAAATTTCAAGATAAACCATAAATATAAATCTTAATTTATTTCTAATTACAATTACTCGACAAGATAAAAATTGCTATACATTCAGAGAATGTACATTTGGCCATTAGTCAACTCACAATTGTTATGTCGATGATGTTTTATTACTTCTTGATGAAAAAGGATTTATTTTGGAGACCCACGAAGATGACTTCTCCCTGAAATTAAATAAAAATTAACAAATTAGTTTTCATTTTCACTAGAGAATATAATAAGCCTGAAAATAAAACAAACACTTAAATCCAAGTTGCTATTGGTCATTACTATAAAGTTTGGCCTATTTCATTATCCCTGAAATCCCTCCTATTTTTTATTAACCTTGATATTACTTCACTTAGTGCAAAATCTAGGTTATTATCCCATAGATATTAATATAATGCTCTCAAAGTCTTCCAACCATACTCTTAAGTAATAAATGCTATGTATGTATATGTACATGCTTGAAGAGCCACTGAATTTTGGTCCCTATTTTCTAGTTGAAAATATTACCTAATTGGCTAACACCACACTAGTGAATTCTATCTATAATCCATTAACAAAAATATAAGGCTGAGATTCTAACATAATGTAGAAGTAAGTTGAGTAATGTCAATATTCATAAATTAAGTAAAACACTGAACATACTCTTGCTCAGGATTAGTTTCTTGCTCCATCAATTTCCGAATCAGATCCAACCTGTATTGATGTTTTAAGGGTTTTGGTTTATTATTCTCTATGTCTTCTCTTATCAATTTAGCTAATGCTTCTTTATAATTTAGGCCATACCACTCAGCTTCTTCTCTCTGAAATTAATGAAAAATGACTTTAAAAGAAACAAAACACAAAAAAATAACTGAAACTACTTCAATTGAAAGCCACCCAGCACCAAATGTAACATGGCATTTATAAAAATACCTTTGATAATATGATACTTAAGGTAAGAAAAGTAGCAACACTTGTTAGCATACAAGATACTAGCCATATCATGGAATTTTTTTAGTTTTAATGATTTAAATAGTAGTCAACACAAAAGCCATGATATCAGCCAGCAGAACTTTTCACCTAAGAAGCATATACCAATTTACCTGGTCATGCCACTAATAAGGTTAAAGAATATATTTTTGTTAAGTTCTAAGATCAAATACCAAAATAACTGCTTGAAAAAGCCCATAAATTTGATAATGAACTTGTAAGTGATTAATGGATGCACATGATTTATAATGGTTTTATAGTGTACATAGTATTACTTATGTTCTATGATCATTTAATTGAACACCCTCTTGGGTAGTGCATCATGAAAAGACAATACTAATTATTTAATAAAATACATAAATAATATAAATCCCTAAAAATTAAAAATCTCAAATTCAGTTGTAAATATTCTACTTACGGGCAGCATATAGGGTTTGTATTTGTTAAACACTTCTTCTCTCTTCTTTTCATCATCAGGATAAAAATTTTTGTCCAACAAGGCAAGCAAAAGTTTTCTTTTTATTTTCAAAGCCAAATCTGATTTCAGGTCACATGCTGGAGTCTAACAAAGCAAAAAAAGGGACTATTATATATATGAGTAATTGCGGGAAGACTCAAGACCCCACGACAGTTAACATGATGACATCACTACCTTGAGAATGTAGTAGTCGAATCCAAAATTTTCAGCAATGAGTTTAAGAGTTCTATCAGTCACGATGACTGCCATGTGTTTGTTCAGAATTTCACTGTAAACAACCGATCGCATTAAATTTGGAAACCAATAATGTGGGATTCTTCTTGTTCGGAAATGCCTCTTCTGGAATCCTACGACAACTCCTTCTCCACCCCAAAGTCCGTGTTCATGCTCTCTGGGGTATGACACTGGTATGGGCACATTTTGGACAATTGACCTGGAAAAAGTTTTCTCAAATTAACTACGTGCTGTATTTCCCAGCCCATAAGATGCCCTTTGATTTTAGGAAAAAAAAAATTGATAGTTCATGAAAACGTCAACAAATTATTAAGTGCGATATTTACATTCCAAAATAATTTTAACATGAACATGTTCATTCCTTATGGCAGAAAAATATTTCCCCATAGGCCCATAAGAGAGGTCGTGGTAGCCCAGTGGGTAGAGTGCTTGACTACTGACCGGGGGACCCGGGTTCGATACCGGGTGACGACTCTCCGGACACCTCCAGCTAAACCCAAGCTGAGTGATTTTTCGGGTAGCACATCTTCGTGGGAAACCACAGGCGGCACAGGGAAATGAACTGGCCCCTCTCTAACCCTGATGCGTGAATTTCCACACTCCGTGGGCTTAGTACTAGGTGAGCTCTACCCTCACTTAACATACCGACCTTCGGGTTGAATACTGTGGTTGGGTATTAAAAGACCTGCATCATGATAGCACATTTTCTTCTTCACTTTTTCAGATAAAGACGAGCCCTGTGGCCTTCTAATAACACAAATCTGATTCGCGGTTTGGTGTGACGAAAAAATAATTTTATGGAACCCTCGCGACGAAAGGTAAAATGTAATTCCTGCAGTTCGTCAGTGCAGATGAGCTTAAATTTTACGGAATATGTGGTAAGCTATCGCTAAAATTATCAGGACATCGTAAGCAGTCTAACACTGTCCCGAATGATGTCATGCTATTTTGTTTTACATGCGACTGGCTTCATCCTGAGTGTAATGTCTGCCTCCTAACAATTGTGGCAGTGCATCTGGGAGTGCATGTGAATATTTGGTGGTGGCTCACCCCCTGCCACACGCACTTATGTGTATTAGTATATATGTGTATGTTTATTATTTATCTCGCATCTTAAAAAAAATTAAATGTTAATTTACTTTGTTTCCGCACGACATGTAATATTTTTCATTGAAACTTTGCATGTAGGTAATGTCTTTCAGTGTGAGTTACATCTTATGTATGCATCACCCCCTGACACACGCCCTTGCGGCGGCTTCCAGGGTATGACGTGGATGTGGATGACTCGAGATGCCTGGACATCGGTTGAATTTAAAACACCATAATGTTTTCGGATTTTGAAACAAAATCTCAGTGACGTGACAGCAACGAAATCTATGAAACGGCACGACAAAGAGGCACTTTAATATTTCGCGCCACGGACTCGAATGGTAATTTCCCTTCCCCGCCCACTTAACAACATTATATCATCGCTTCAATACTTAGTGACATCGCAAACCGTCGGCAATGAAATCATTGAAACGTCAAAAGGTACGTTTTCCTTAAAAAATCAACAAGTTTAATGTCGTGTGCCACACGGTAACAAAAAAGCTTATATTTAAAAAAGGCTTAAGATGTTTTAAAAAAATCTTATTCGGCCTGAAATTTCAAACACAAGATTTCATCTTGCACACCACCAAATGAAGATGTTAGCGGGAGAATCCAACCGGAGACTCATCAGAAATCCATCTTAACCGGTAGATTACCCTTTAATTCAATTCAACAATACCAATAATGGTATAAGTATACGCAGATGATAACAATGATACGACAACAACAATAAAGATTTTGAACAACAACAATTGCGATAATACGACAATAATAATAATAATGATTTTGATATTTTATATTTATTTAACCTGGAATGAATTGGGCGAAATAGTCCACTCTACCTTCCCCCCCATCGATCCCCCACCACCAGTACCCCCCCGCAATCTCACGTTCAGCTCGCCCGGCACCCCACCCCCTCGAGCGTCG
>WURS02437006.1:0-15285 GCA_011762765.2 Rhinocypha anisoptera | reverse complement strand
ATAACGTCTAGTAATATGCTTATTGCAACGCAAAGAATGAACACTGGAAATCAGACTCAACTCTTGGAAGAAGTTGAATATCTGCGTTCGACACTGTTATCATAAACAATATTAAATTAAACACCGAAATAAACCTAACTAAGGGAAATCAGGGAATCACTATGGACTCGGTTAAGTCCCTTATTAGAGAGGAACTTCGTGCACTTAACCCACCAACGGTTAAACCATCCTTCGCAGAAATCATGTATCAACAAAAGAAAGACGCCCTAAACAAGGACATCTTACCTGGCGGAAGGAAAATCGCGGTCAAATCTAAGACAGCTGTCCTTGTGTTCCCTGGAGAGGTCCAGACGCAAATAGAAACGAGCGATTATCTAAAGGCTGAACTAATGTCTGCAGTAAACCCGGCTATATCTGGAATCAAATTCTCAAAAATGACCCGAGTCAAAAACACCGGCAACAGAAATGAAACCGAAAATCCGGATTTGAAGGAGAAACTTATGACATACAAACTCTTCAAAATGGGAAAATTTCAGGCTAAGACAGAGGAGAAAAATAAGCCGAGACTATGTATTACAGGAATAAAAAACAGAATGTCTAAAGAAGAACTGCCTAATAAATCAGAATGCTTACCTGAAGGTTTGCCATGTTAATCCGCTTTTCAATTTCGGCAGAAAAGACGCCACCCTTATACGGGTAACTGGGTAACTGAAACTGACCCGAACACAAGGCGGAAACTACAAGGCGGAAACTCGTACATAAATTCAAAACTGTTTTCATAGGCTATGGTAGTCACAAGATTACCATAGTGATTACCTTTCAATTGCCCAATGTTATAATTGCCAAATGTTTGGCCATGTGGCAAAAAATTGTACCTCGGAATATCCTTCCTGTAAATATTGCTCTGAACAACACGAAAGTAGGTAGTGCCCAAATAAAAACTCTCCCCCACAATGTAGTAACTGCACCAAAGAAAAAAATGAGAATATCTCCCACTCAGCTGAAGACAAAAAATACCAAGTTTATCTGAGAAGACTAAACAACCTTGTCTCCACAATTGATTATGGATCCGGCTGTTAGCGGAATCAGAATCGGTCAAATAAATCTTCAACACGCGAAAATCCCAGCAACCGGATTACAACTAAAAGATGAGCTTAAACATGACCTAGTCACAGTCCAAGAGCATGTACATGCAAAAACCTGGCTTCATCTACTCCTGGCGCATACCAGGTTTAGGAATTCTTAGACCTAAAAGTCATTCCTAGTAAACCGAGATTCAAACCATTTGCGGCTATTCTAATCAATAACCGTGGTTTGTACATATTAGAGTTTTCATCTTTCTGCGACGAACTTTTCGCCGTAGGAGAAATTCAATCCAGAAACGAACCTTTCATTATTGTCAGTGCATATTTCCCTTCCAGTCAACCCCCTGTTAACTAAATTAAGAAATATCTGTCAACAATTTAACCACAAAAAGTTGATAATTTGTACGGACTGTAACGCAAAAAAAATTTAACCTGGTTCAACCTCCAAACTGAACGCGGGGGAACGCACATGGAAGAATTCCTCCTAAGCAAACGCCTGTACGAATGCACTATGGTAGGAGAGCCGAGTACCTTCTTCAGCCTAAATGGGGAATCCAACATCGACCTAACCATTGTAAAAACCAACAGTTTAAGTAAACTTAATAAGTGGAGAGTTATTCCGGACATAATCACCAGCGACCACAGACTCATCAAATTTACCTACGGCAATGAAAAAATCAAATCAAAAACGGTCAAAAGCTGCAATTTTGGTATTGCCAACTGGGAGTTCTGCCGGGAAACCCTAAACAAGAAACTAGCAACTATTAACAAAAAATATCTTTGGACTCCAGACACCGATAGCTTAGAAACTAGAGCAGTCCAATTCACCAAAGCTAACAGAGATACCACGAAGGAATGCATCCCTGCCTTCAAAAAGAAAGAAAATTCACACCCCTGGTGGACACAAAAGCTAGGGAAACTAAAACTCGCTGTTATCAAAAGAAGGCGCACACTCCAAAAAGGCATCCCCGAAAACAGACCTATCTTACGCCAAAGATACACCCAGCTACTTACTGAATATAAGAAGGAAATTCAGTCTGCAAAAAAACAATTCCTAGAACTACTTTTGCAAGAAAAACTTCTCCGACAACGCTTGGGGCTCGTTTACAAGTTATTCTCTCATAAACTCAAAACACCTGATTTAAACGGAACATCGCCCAATCCTAATGAATCCATACCTTCATTAGAGGAAAGTCTGGCTAAGATAGTAAACACTCTGCTCCCAGATGATGGACCGGACACTGACCTTCACAAGGAAATCCGAAAAATTAGCAGCCTCCCTGCTAACCACCCAAATAGTCCACCCTGTAACACGATCCAAAGTAAAATCTGCAAAACAAAGAACCAGGGAAAAAAAGGCACCAGGACCAGACGAGATACACGGCTTCATGCTAATCCACCTCATGGACGTCTTATTGGAACATCTAAACATCTTACTAAACGACTTCATTCTATTTTCATACATCCCAAAGATTTGGAAAAAATGCAACTTAAAAGCAATCCTGAAATCAAAAGAAATGGCCCCCTCTGATCCAGGTGCATAACAGGCCTATCACCTTACTTTCGGAAATTGGAAAATCATTCGAGGGAATAATGATGGTAAAAATTGAAAACCACATCGGAGCAGACAATTTATTCCACCCAACAGTACGGATTCAAAAAGAGAACCAGAACCACGGGTGTCATTAGCCACCTATTGAATATTATAAACAACAATATAGAGAAGTACTGCCTTGTACTATATATTGACATCAAGGGTTCCTTTGATTCGGTCTGGTGGCCATCAATCATCCAGGAAATGAAGGAATCCAACTTCCCGAACAACAATCTGACGCTTCTCAGAAACTTATTAGAGGACAGAATAGTAATATACGTATTGGAATAAGAGAAACACTTGGTAATTCCATACAAATTTAATTTTAAAAACACGACCCGGGTTTCGACAGGGCTTTCATCATCAGGTGATATACGTATTCTACCAACGATGTTAAAATAACCAAAACATCAACTAAAGGCTGCCCACGGGGATCTGTACTTAGACCACTATTTTGGTTTTCGGTTGTAAACCAAGTCCTAAGAAGGACATTTTCCCCCCAACTGCGACCTCATAGCGTATGCTGACCACATGGCGCTAGCAGTTAAAGGTAACTCCAGGAAGGAAATTGAAAAAAAAATCGTAAAAGAGGGAGTTAGCATCATTGAAGATTGGGCCCACTCCAATAAACTTATCATCTCTACGACTAAAACGGAGTATATGGTATTTGGGGGAAATCTTAAACGGAACCCAATGGTTAAAATAAATAACTGCAACATTAAAAGAACAAAAGAATTCAAATACCTATGGGTAACATTAGACGAAAATCTTAGTTTCCAGTCCCATGTCAATAAGACCACTGCCAAAACCAAAAAACATTTCGAGGCAGCTCACAGGTTCTACGGAAACAACTACGGTTCCCAACCCATAGAACGCATCTACAAAGGAGTTGCTCTCCCCATCATGACATATGCCAGCGTAATTTGGGCCCATAAGGTTCATAACAGCAGAATCCAACGGAAATTGCGGGAGGCGCAACGTCCCTGTCTTCTAACAATCTCCAACGGCCACTCCACGGTTAGCACTAATACGGGTCTGCCGCCACTAAAATATGTAATTCTGGAAAAAACGAACATTACCTTAATATCCAGAGGGGAACATATAAAATACTTCGACTTTACAACAGTAGACTATCACTTCGTCTCAAAACATCAACTAAAAAAGAACCCCAGGACCCAGACCCTCATTCAATGGCAAAAAGACTGGAGGGCAAGCGCCGAAGGGACGGAACACAAAAGAAATATTTCCAACCATTGTAGATAGACTGTGTTATAAATTTGAAATGAAAGGCGCGTTAACTCAGATTCTATCCAACCATGGCGATACGAATAATTATCAAAGCGAATAGGAAAGGATATTACTGACTTATGTGAAGAGTGCAACCTCCAGAACACGGTGAAAGACCGAATTGAGTTCTATACAAAGTTTAAAAGCATTACACACCATATTTAGCATAATTTGCCCAATAAAGAGACAACTGTGGAAAATATCTTTAAATTATGCCTAAACAATATGCCAAATTCCCTATGTAAGTTCGTTCCTAGTTCTAAACAGCAGTTCATACCCTGGAAGCGGGTTAAAAAGAGATCATGGGTAGAAGAATGAAGGAAAGGAAAGTAGGATCCTATCTTCAGACGTATCAGACATCCAGTAAAGACCAACGGAAAAGCAAACGGGAGCCAAAGAAGACAAGTGGAAGCAAAGAAGAAGATGGGGGCCATACAAAGAAGGAAAAAGAGGCCAAAGAAGAAGATGGGGGCCATAAGAAGAAGAAAAAGAGGCCAAAGAAGAAGATGGGGTCCACCCGAAGAATGAAAAAGAGGCCAAAGGAGAAGAGGGGAGCCAGGGGAAGACAGAAGAGACCAGGGAGAAAAAAACTGGAAATTGTATAAAGTGAAAAACCGGGGATAAAATTAAAAGGAACCCCGGAATGGTAATCAAAAAGATTGAATTACAATTAAGTACTCCACCGGACTACCCTCATCGAGGGTGGGAAAGTGTTTTTTTACTCCTAGTATGGTGGACTTCCGCAAAGGTTTCCCTGAGAGAGAATGTTTCAGACTGAAGAGTAGTCTGAAACACTATCTTACAACAACGCAAATATAAAAAGTACCTGTTACAAATATTGCATACTAAAGCAGCAAAAGCAAACAATCACTTCTCATTTGTATTGAGGAACTACATAGGTCCGTATTTGATTGTAGAAAATCCTAAAAATGGTATCCCCTTGGCTAAAAAAATTGCATATCAGTTAAGTAAAAATTAATAGTAATACTTTGAGTTAAATTTTTACCGTTTAATTTCAGTTTTGGAGAAGCAGCAGGGTAAATTCTTCACGAAATAAGCTTGAAAGCCTGTAGTCAAATCGCTGTGAATCGGAATAAAGTTAGGCTGTAGGTTCGGTTGTTAATCGATCCTATGGCTATCCCGAGGGGCATGTAATTATGCAACAGGATAGAATGAAGGATTGGTAATAGAGAAACTGTCTATTATAATTGTGGCCATGAAACCTTTGTCGAATGATGGTGAGGACTGAAAAATTTTGGTCGTGGTAATAGGAAAATAAGTAGCTTTAAGTTATTTTCCATTCCATCAAACATAGATTGAGAAATAAATCGTTAGAGGCGAATTGAACAAATACCATGAAACAAACGTCATGACTATATATCAATTGACACTGCGGTCTCTCTGACCGGTTTAGAAAGTACTTGTAATTATTACTCAACCTTATGGCTAGATTGCTGCTTAATCAAACTACCATAAAGATAAGAGTGCAAAAGTTCTAACATTTATAAGATGAGAAAAATGCGCTGAATAAGGTGGCTTCATTAAACTGAATTAGTAAGTAAACACTAGAAGCAATCTAGATGCAATAAAACTTTCATTGGTATTTCAAATAATAGTATTCGCTATTTATATACTTGATATCGCGATAAATATAACATTATCTAGGAGTCTGCTTCGAAATGTAAAATAAATAGTTCATTCAATGACAGATATGTTAATATAAGATAAAATTGAAATAAATTATAAATCAAGATCTGCACTATATCACCATATGAAGATGATACTTTTAAAGTAAGTTTAAATACTATGGGCCGTCGACGTCTGAGGTCATTTGCACCTAAAATGATTGTAAATGGAAAAAAGATACCCTATATTTCCACGTGTCCTTATCAGATTCACACAAATAACAAAGTAGCATTACTTAGGGGAAGGCGAGGGAAAAATAACTAAGAAGATTTTATTTTAAAAAATGAAAAAAAATCAAGGTTTTAAACGAGTCTAAAATAGGTGTGTGCAGAATATGGCCCGTGATCAAAAAGATTTTAACCTGATTGGAATTATCAATTGCAGAAAGAGATATTTGAAGAGTCACGTAATTATTTCACAATTATAAAGTAAAAATACAAATCTTTTTCATGACTACGTATTTAAATTTTCGTCTTTAATTTTGTCCAAAATTTTCAAGTAAATTTAATTACGAGTGACCGTTTTGACATTTTTGGTGAAAATAACTTTTCAACTTTTCAATCGTATCCTACTTCTGTGCGTGTGTACCTCTTTTTCATCTGAAATTCCTTCTCCCAATAAAATAAGAATTCTGTTCCTAAGGATTTATCGTAAAATGACAAAGTAAAAGGGTTGAAACTATAGTGTATCAAACCCACAAATTTACACTATTGGGGAGCATACCAACTCTCATTCTAGACTCCACTGCGCCATCTCATTTTTAACTGTTAACCGAAAATCCTATGTCACACCTTAATGAAAAAATGACTTTAAATTTAGGGTAATTCAAAATTATAAAGTAAAATGACATTAAAAGATGATTGCAAAGTGCGCCACGAAAAAAATTCTCCTGTTTGACCCGTATTTTTAACATTTGCATTCGGTTTTTTTCAATCCAGAAATTTGGAAAAAAGCTGAAAGTTAATCCAAGAAGCAAAACTTAAGAAACCTTACTTTTGAGGTCATTTCCTTCCCTAGAGTCCTATAATTTTTTAATGAAAATAGTTCTAAGAGAGGAAAGTCAGGTTTCAACCGAAACAGCTGATACGCTAAGGGCCAATTACGGAAGATTAAATGATGACCTTCCTCACGCAACGTCCTATCTTGACACTGAAAATCTGTCGGACTACTGGCCTTCTTCGTTTTGGAAACTCGGTGGGAATTAGGAGCGCGTCATAAGTTAGATACGTACCTTGAAACATAGCAGATAGAAATTATTTTATCATGAAGGATAATTTCATTTGATAATGCTTATAGATTCCTTGCATACTTAAAGTAGCCGAGGGCATAACCATTACTACTTTCAAATTCGTTTTTCCTTGACAAGTATAAATTTATCCCAGGATTTGAAATCGAATAGTGACATCAAAATGTCATGCCTTAAGGGCTTAAAGACAAAGTAGGGAAGAGAGCAGTGTTTACAGAGAGCACTGTTTCAAATTGTCATCAACTTCATCTGTGTTTAGTAGATTGGTGAGAACTAACGTGTACCATTTTCGGATGGCGAAATCAAAAGTTTACGTCTAATGCATAAATAAAAAAATAGTTATTTTTGGAACTCTTCACAAAAATCCTAGAAAAAAATAGTATGGAAGAATGGTACACAAACATAACAAAAACAACTATGCTTGAAAATGGAAAAAAACAATCCTGAAAATCTTAGAGGTATCAGTGCAGTAGGTTAAAAGTATTTGCTGTAATCCTTATGGAAAAAGTCAACACACAGGGAAGAGAAACACGGATATAGGAAGAAAATAACTACAACCGGCGCTATATTTATTCTGAGACCGATTTTGAAAAAAAGTATTAGAATGCAACAATCCAGTCTGCATTTTTCATCAATCTTACGAAAGCATTTGACTGGTTATTGTTGAAAGATGTATTCGGTATACTGCTAGAGGAGGGAATATCCTCTTCCCAGGACTTATACAAAAATGGAACAACAAGGACTAAAGCGGATGGAGAACTCTCCAAACAGATAAAAACAAAATCAGGAATCATACCAGGAGACAACCTTAGTCCTTTCTTTATCAGTATAATTTTGGACGAAGTCATTAAGGAAGTCGAATTTCTTGGTCTCTAGTACAGGATGGGTGAAAAACTCATAAATATTATATTTTATTCTGACAATTCAATCATACTCAGGAATAGAGGTCAACCTGCAACGAATATTCCAGATTCCACCTAACATATAGAACATGAAATTAAACCAAACGGGCCTATAGAACATGAAATTAAAATATCTGGATTTAGAAATATCAGGCTACAGTGACCTACATAACAAATTTTAAGATCAAACTAGTAGAGCGGCAGCTATGCCTGGTTCCCTGAGAGGTATTGTTCGGAATTATAAAAATATTCTGGTTGAAAGAAATGTCTGAACTTATAAGACGTGCACTCAAGTTATCATGAATTATAGAATGTAAGCAATAGCGGCCACTACTAAAGTTATGAAACCCTCTCAATGAATGAAATGAAGACATTGCGGCGGGAGAAACACTCGGAGAATGGAATGAGGGGATTCGTATGACCTGAGAGGTGGAAGATATTGTCTTTTGGGGCAGAGAGAGAAGATGCTGCTGGAGAGACCATGTGGAAAGAATGGATGACTCAAAGATCCCTATGATTGCACCACTAGGAATTCCAGAGGATCGCCGTCTTGTGGGAAGCGCACCCAATAGATGGAGAAATAGTTGCACCTCCTCAACTCACAGGGCCATGAGTAGGAAAAGTGTATTTCTGAAGGAGCAGATCCGAGATTTAAAAAAAAGGAGGATGAATAAATTAACCGATTCAAATTCAATTCTTACCCGACTGTGACTGCACACATTTGCTCCATAGACATCCCTCGGATATTCTTTTTTTCATCGATTTCACTGAATGCTTAACAACCTATAATGTCAAAGTAGGATACACTTTCCTCAGTGATGCGTTGTTGTCGGAATTCCCACATTAAGTCGCCCGCTTCTCTCATATATTCTTCAGCGTAGAACACTGTCTCATTTCTCGATCTCATTTATTTCAATATTACACTTGCTTCAAGACGTGCTCCCATATAAATATTACCCCAGTACAGCGAAATAATTTTATCCCAGCTAGTGTGAGGCTTTTGTGTAGTTCATCTTACGAAGTGGTCCAGGGAGAAAGCTTTAATTTCACATACTCGTAAATGAGAGGGATTAATTAGTATAAGTCGAATATATGTAAAATAATATATATATCGAACGGGACGCCTTTAACTGGTTCCATAAAATTCATGAGAGATGTTTTTATACGGTGCTAATTATATATTTTGATTATACGAAATTAAAAATCATCCATGCCGTCACTATTCCTTCCCACATAGGTCGACTTCATAGGACGTGTGTGTGTTTTCACGGAATAATCTGATACCTAGAAAATCACAAATGCGCTTAGCAATGATTAGGAGAGAACAGAAGTATTACTCAGCCTGGAACTCTCAGATGGTTCATGACAGGGCCGTGACCACGATGCCCTACCACTCATTAATAGATATAGAAGGTCCAATGGTGATAAGAAGATAACAAAATATCAACCAAACAGGTAGAATTAGACGTTATTAACTTCAATTACAGGCAGTGCCGATTATTCTTTCCTCTTTTTTGCCCCTGCATTTTACTACACATTATAACTGAATTTACTATTGCCTGAATTAATTACATTAACTGCTATACCATCTTCTCATTCCTGAAAAGAAGTGGATATAACCCCTACGATTTGATTAACTAACGGAAAAATTATAATAAAATTAAATGGAATTCAACTTCACGATTATATCATTCCAAACCAGTTTTTCTTGGTCTTTGTTCTAATGGCCCCCATTCTACAGAGTAGCGGGAAAAGTTAAAACTTGATATCCATTTCAAAAGTTAGAGTTTAATATAAGTTTTAAGCACCTAGGAATATTAACTATACATTATTTATTAACATCATATCTCGAAAAGTTTCTTTTTGATTCGCATGGGTTTATCAAAAATATTTTGCCCATTGTTTTCCATATTGACTGAACAGCAGCGATTAATGAAGGAAGAAAATCTTAATCCTTGACCATATGTTGCACATATTTCTCTATTAATCTCACTGTATGCGATATTACATATAAAATTCTATACAAGAACAGTTTGGGTACATAGTACTAGAAACAATGGAGCAGTAAGAGGCAGTGAGTACAAGAAAAGTGAAATATCATTCCTACTCCGATTTTCGTATATTTTTTCCCTATCTTACTTATCCGATATATTATAAATTCGATTTTCTCTCTTTTTTCTTTTAGCCCATCCTCAGGTGTCCACTGACCGCATTCTACAATATGCTATTCAGTGCATAGCATCTTAAATCGAAACCTTGCTTTCCAATTTCCCATGAGAGACAGCATTTATATAGATAGTAAACAAATTAATTTAGATGACAATTAGTCGAAATGTTTTGGACATTAGTGCGCATTATGTATACTCTTTTCGTACTTATAAGACAACAGTTGTGCAATTTTAAATATAATCAGCTTAATATCATAGCACTTGGGTATAATGAACAAGTTTATCTTCTTTATCCTTTCGTTACGTCGTTTCGTTATGAAACCGTAACTTTGTCCTTTATAAACTGTAACATGTTTTTTTATTTTCTCTGTATATGTTGTATTCTTTTTGTATTTTCTGAATTTTCTTTGTGTTTTTGAACTATGTTTTGTTTATTTTGTTTCCATGTGGAATTCTGATACACTCTGTGTTTTGTTGTTCTTGCCCACTGAGCTCCTAAATGTAACCACTATTTTTGTTCTTAGTGGACTAGAGGTCCAGAGCAATACATTCCATTCTATTCTATTCCTTTCAGGATAACGCCCTCAGCCTGTTCCAGCTTCACTTTCACCATTTGGTCCTTAGTCTTCCTATTCTTCTCTTTCCTGATTGTTTATATTCCGTACATTTATTTGGAATTCTCTCTCTTTGCATCCTTGTTACATTATCTTTCCGATTTACTTTGTAACCTCCAAGTTTTCAATGATTTGAATATCTAGCTCTTCCCCTCTATGTTCCGCGGACTATTTGCTTTAGTGAATAATTTTTCGTCGGAGGAATTTAATTTCTGATCCTTCAATTTGTTTCAGGTCCTTTTGTCTTCTTGTCCATTATTCTAATGAATATATGAATACGTTTAAATAAATTTTAATTATTTATGAAAAGTAAACATAACAGAATATAAAAAAATAAGTCAAAATAAACATCATTAATGTTTATTACACAAAAATGACCATGATTTACCACATATGCTGAGACCAAACAATACGATATTATCGAATTTAAGATAAGATATGGATGAAATAACACAAGGAGATCAAAGGATAACTAAAAACGTTCGCCGCTAGATTTTCAGAAAATCAGAAGACAGACGTAAGGAAAGAAACAATCAAAAGTGAGAGAAAAACCGTAGTTTCAGGTGACTGGAGAAAGATACACGTCTAGATTCGAAGAAAGAAACGATACTTAGGCGAACCTGACTCAACCTCGAATTTCTCGAAAGCAACGGAACATCTCTGAACTTCTCCACCCTTCGGAGAGGGGGGTGGCGGAGAAAAGTTTTCGACAAAAGACAAAAGCTGTATTCAATGCTCTAGTCGAGCGTGAATCTGATTCGAATCGGGTCGGTGCGACGCGTAGAGGGAAGAATGGGGTGAGGGCAAACGGAGGGCCACGAGACGAGAGTCTCTAACATCGAAGGATACTACGACGCGCTGACAGAAAATTTACGACTACCTCAGTTGGCTCGAGTCAAAGAGGGAGAGAGAGGTTACGACGAATAAAAATTGGCCTGAACATGCATGAATTATCCAGAAAGCACCACAAAAGTATCTGGTAAAGCCTATAGACTACGATGGAATAGAGTAATAGCAGTATTTTTGTTTATCGGGTGCGTCGATCGCTATGGTCATGTCGCATCTCTTGATATCATAGAAAAAAACCATCTGGACAAACACAACTCCAATGACCTGGGCAGGACTCCAACCCGCGACCTTTGGGTTACCCATCGGGCACGCTACCCACTAGGCTAACCCGGTCGGCACGATGGAATAGAGCCTAGGAATTATAAGAGTTGCTGATTTCAGAGTTTCGAAAACGAATTGAGTCTGTTGTCAAATTTCTTTTTTCCCCCAGAAAGGGAACCAATCTGGTATTGGTATCTATTTACCTGATTTTTTTATTAAGGTTAAAATCGTAAATATGAATTTTTCTAGGAGTGATTGAATTTATGATGTTAACCAATCCAATCCACGCTAACAGTTTGTTTTCAATTTAGTATTAAATAAAAAACTGAAGTCTTTGAAATATTTTTGGCCGAGGCACAGAGATCTGACGATCTGAATCTTAGTGTAATGCCAAAGGTTGCATATTTTCTATTTTAGTTCTATTCTGTTGGTTACGCATCTTCTGTTTTTCATATTTGGTGAACCTGATGAATCCAGATGGGACGCATTATTCCCTGAATCCCACCAAGAATAAAATTCAACTACAAAAAATGTGTTTAAAGTCTGAACGCTTGTTACGAAAATAAGGGTTCCGATACCATAATAACACGAGGGTAAAATGTATTGGTAAATATGAAGGTGGGTAGTCAAGTCTTGCAATAATAGAATACGGTGCCTTGTATTTATTTTGTTTTCATATCGCTGAAGCGAAGAAAAAACAATTATCACAACATTCATTCACTCATGTGAGTCTTTTGTTAAAGGCTGAAGAAAAGCTTTAAAATGAAAACTATATAGTTTATGCCAATTTAATTTCGATGCTACAAATTCTGATTCCTAAAGAAGGGTTGTTTATTTGATTTCTCATAAATAATTGTAATTTTAGTTATTAATCAATATTTTTTTTTAATTGTACGACTGATTCAGCATAAATTATTTGAGGCTGGAGGAGAGAGAAATGCTAAGTAGAATTATAATGTATGAATAGATTATTAAATGAAATAATACACAATTTTCTCTCTTTCGGGTCTTCAAACCTGTGTCTTTTTATTTAAATTTGATTAATGTTCTTGAGATTCATCACATTTGTGGGAAGCTTTCTGCCTGATAAACAATTTTGAATTAGACTCCAGGTTTTTTTTCATTCCAGTAGTAGTAGTATTTTTTGTTTATAAAGGGTGCTTCGACGGCTACGGTCATTTCGCACCTCTTCAAGTCATAGAAAAAAACCCATCTGGACAAACAACTCCCATGCCCTGGGTGGGACTCGAACCCGCGACCATTGAGTTAGCCGGAAGGCATGTTACCCACCAGGCTAACCCGGTCGACGTTTTGCATTTCAGACAAGAGCAATAGCCATTAATTCATGAAAAACTATTTTTAAAACATAATAAAATTGGAGACATCCCAGGGTTTTCATTTTTTTTTTAAAACGAATGCATGGCGGATTCTTCTTTTCTTCGAGAACCTCTTCGTTCAAACTTTAGTCCGTTTAGATTTTGAATTGTGGGTGTCTTCGTCCTGCTCCGTTGAAAATCCACATTGGATGATATAAATTGCTATCACATCAATTTCTGCAGGCGCTACAGGATGCTCCGGGTTGAACTTTTCCGTTCCGGTCCGCCTCCGCCGTGAAGTCACGATCGAACTAAGCGCAGTCGTCGCATCTCTGAACTGATGATACAGAAACTTATGCTCCTGGCTAATTTACATCCCCGACGACAGGTGGGTGAGAGACCCTCCCGTATGTCGCCCGATCTGCTACGAGAGATTCTATCCCAGATAAGTCGGTGGAATTGAACTTTGCGAGACTAGGAGCGAATCCATTGGCTCGCAAGACGTGGGAGTAAGGATGTTCCCCAGATGGTGAACTCCGCCGAGCATAGGAAGTCATCATTTCATTTCGAAGGCAACGGACCGAATGGCACATGAATGGGAGAGATATCCGCCGAGGCAATGCACACTTTCGTACGAAGCCGGGCACAATGAGGTGATTTACGGTCGGCCACTATTGTCTAAAAGCGAACCTGAAGCGCAGGGAGAACGGAATAGTTTAAGTCTCGGTAATCCTTAGCCAGTCATTCACTGCGGGGAGCACCGCGGTAAGATTTCATTTTCCGACCGATCTCTCTCGTGTCAAAATGTCATTTCGCTCCTACGACTTCCTTCTACGAAGTTTCAGCCGGATGGTAACATAGCATACTCTTCATTGAGAGCCTGACTACTTAATCGATTTGTGAGATTTATTTAAATTTCAAGCCCGAATCTAAACTGAAGTCTCTACCATCCGTTACTGTTTCACTCTAGAACGGAATACATTCCATTGCTTTTACTTATTTGAGAGTCGAATTATTCATGTATTCCACGGTAAAATTTTATACCATGATTTTTTGTGCACCCATTCTACACTGCTCGCAGTAAAATTTATCGCCCGTTCTTGAATATAATGCCTAAGAGTGAATACTGCAATTCATGGTAGGAATACACTTAAAAAATGACCGTAGGGATACTAGTATTTTTGTTTATAGGTTTCGTTGACGGCTATGGTCATTTCGCACCTCTTCAAATCACAGAAAAAAAACGTTGTGGACAAACACGACACCCATGGCCTGGGAGGAACTCGAAACCACGAACTTTGGGTTAGCCGGCGAGCACGCTACCCCCAACTACTGTATTTCCCGGCCCGTTTAACTCACCATAAGAGGCACTGTGATTTTGCGGAATGGATTTTAGAAAAAAATAGTAGCGTATTATGTCAACATTTTATAATAAGTTATTTTTGCATCACAAAATGAACGACTAAATTAAAGGTTTTTCATTATGGAAGAAGTAAAATCAAGTATAAAGGATTTGTTGTTTTTATGACATCATTACAATGCGAGTAGTTCTACTACTGACGTCGCGGCGCGCCGGAAAAAATATTTAACCTGAGCCCTTTAGAAGGAGACCGATTTCAGATAAATAATAATTATATATATATGATGGCAGATAATAATTTCAGTTAAATGAGGATGTAAATGATTATATATATATATATCCCATATATATATTTAGTTATCTTTTAAATATTATTTATAAAGATGTAATAAGATTTTCAATGAAAATATGCCGTTTAAAAACTTCTAAGGCGTTTGAAACCGGTTACTCCAGCAAGAAGCTTGATGTCGGTCATCCTAAAGCTCTTAGGTTCAAATCCTGCTTCACGCGTGGCTATTCTCTGGGGGTGTAATTATTTTTCATTGGACGCACTAACGGGGTAAAATGTCCGCCACAATGAATTCATCAACTCACCATAAAGGAAATTAAGCCTAAGATGAAAATTTAAAATTTATATTCTATAACTTGTTTCAATTTCCAAGAGGGTGTGTCTTTTTCTCTTAAATATGTCTACACTACAATGTGACTATTCTGTGGTTAGTGTAAAGTGTTAGTATAAAGTGATTATTCTGTGGTTAAAGTAAACATTTCAAACAACTAAAATAAATGCCTTGAAAAGAGAACAATAAATATAATGGATATAGGAAATAGTTTCCGGTGTGACTTCGTGGAACTGCTTCATGATTAAATGAGACACAAACTGAAATTCCACATAAAAATATATTTTCTACACGACC
>WURS02436995.1:0-15285 GCA_011762765.2 Rhinocypha anisoptera | reverse complement strand
CCACGGCGTGGCATCATCAGGTCTGATGATGCCACGACGTGGTAAAACCTGGGTCGTGAAAATAAAGTGTATTTATGTGGAATTGCTGTGAAATTATTTCCCAATCTTCTTTTCTTTCCTGTCATTCTGTGATGGAGGTTGAAAATTCAGTCTTCTGAGCCACGTCTCGATGCGAGTCAAATGAGTGTGAGGGAAATAACCCATCTTTCATTTTTGGATGAAATGCAAAGTGGAATAAAATGTCTCCCTCAGCTATCATGCTTAATACATGCTTATGGAATTGTATCCAATGTATCATTTGAGTTGAAAAAGATCTTCCACATTCTCAAATTAACCGTTTATTAAACATATCCCTATTTCCATAACTTAGTAGTTATCCCCTTTATCAAGATGTCCCACCAAATCATGTCTGATGTGATTATGCTAGTATGTTAATAGGTAAATAATTCATATTATTATTGTTTTAAGATGTTATTCCCTTCAAATATGAGTAATATTTTAAACTGTGAAGGCATCATACACTTGATACATTCAATGCCAAACGATTTACAATAATCTTCCTTGGACGTGGAAGTTTTCTTCTATTGAATGAAATCTTGGATGTTCCCAAGTATTTTAGATGTAATATTATTACAATATGGCAATAATTTTTCACATATCAACAGCATTTTATCATTCTTGGAAGTCAAGGCATGAAAACATGCTTCACACCCACTTCCCGAAAAACCATAAAAATATATAATGTTACTCCATGCCTTGGCATCATGGAATAGGCATCTCGCCATAGTGCAACATGCTTTGAATTCAAGAAATCCTTGTTGCACGCGTTGAAAAAATGTGGAAACATCCCAGTTCATTTGGATGCTTTATATTTACAGTCATTTTCTCTTCACTCGTCCCAGTGTTTCGCTTGGTTCGCTTCGAATTTTGATATCAAGATAGCACGAAAATGACTCTCGTTGTTTAAACACTACTCGTGCTTTCAGTGCTTGATTTGGAGCTTCAGTGGATGACCACACCAATCTCTTCTGATATTTTCCAGGGATGCCGCGGCCTCTGCTCCGAGGGCTCAAAGGAGCGATGCAAACATGCAGTCCTCGCACAGGCTCAGTTCCTCTGCACCGACCCTCACCTCCATTCCATCCAACGATGCATCCTCGTCGTCATCGTCATCCGCTTCATCCTTCAGGACGTGCAGGCTCTTGGAAGTGGCAATGGTCGTGTGTCTCTATTACATTCGCAGTTACTATCCCAATTTCGTGGGGTCTGAGTGCTCGAGACGAAACCAAAAGAAAGCCCACCTGGGGCTCGACACCAAAACGTCCAACTTCCCAAGTGACATGGAATTTGTCAGCAACCAGAAGGCAAAACTGCTGAGTGCCGAGGTGCTCACGTTGATAGCGGCGGAGCTCGTTCAGCTCTGTGGTGGCCCCGGTTCGGTAGTGTGCAATGGCACGGCTGGACACTTGGCGTCGGGAGTCGGCCGAGGATTCTCCTCGTACGTGGGTGACCTGTTGAGTCGGTGCAAAGTGCAGAAGATCACGCTCCACTGCATCCTCTCGAGTGTTCAGAGCATGAAATATTGCTCGGGTTCCACTGGCGGTGGTGTGGACGGCGGAAAGGGGAGGGGGACTTCCACTTTCACCGAGGAAATCATTAGGCTCAACAACGAGAAATGTACGGATGGAGTGTACTTCAAGGGAACAGAGTCCCGAGAAGGCAAGGAATGCCCTTCTGATCACTCGGAAAGTTTCCAGATACAGCTCTTAAGGTAAAGCAATTAATTTTGTATGATATATTAATGAATTCCTTCAACTCTGTTAATAAGCAGTTTTCCTGGATTGCATTATTTGTGGTTTATTTGCAATTTTCGAAAGGGATTGTGTTTAAATACCTTGTACAAGTAGGCCTTTAATGAGTCATCATGTAATTCAGTTATCTCTATACCCTGCTACAAAAGAATGCCATCATAAATGCCCAAAGTTACTATAGGTAAAACCTTATTTCGCTGGGTTAGAGGAAAAAGACTGTAGCTGGCATGAGCTGGTAACAACAAAGTAGCTCGAGACAGCGCTGAAGAAGCACGTACCTCAAGCAAAGAAGGTAGGGGCACCTAACTAGGGCACGGCTCTCTTGCGCCTGCGTTCTAGCTTGAGAACCTCTGCAGCGCACGCTATACCTCTCGCTGTACTGCTATTGAAGCAGTACAGTGAGAGGTAGTATGTATTTGTCTGTAGTATGTATTAACTTTTATTTTGATTTTGATAATGTACTTGGTAAGAGTAAACTGTACAATACAATAGATTATATTCAAAATCTTTTTCCAAAAATATATTTACACAGGATGATTGGTGTATAAATTGCATTCTATAAATTCTGACCCTAAATACAGGGCACATCAATTTCATCAAGATGAAATTTACAATTTTTCTAATTTATGCTAAAAAATGTTGGAAGAATATTAGAATCTCCTGTGTATCTGAAATTGTAATAAAAGCAGATAAGATGATGATACTGGCACATGATTATGAAGATACAAATAAAGTTTTATCCATTCAATTGATAGAAAATCATGAACTCCAGAAATGCTACGAAGGAAAATTGCCATGTGATGAGGAAAAGAAGAAGGATATTAAATCAATGATGAATAAGCAATTAATTCCAGAAAAATATCATTTTATATATAATAACTTGATCCCGTAAATTATTGTTATTTTTTAGAAATATTTCTATGATAAAAATGTTACATTTGTTAAAAATTTAGCTCCTTTAATTATTGTTTGTCTATTTTAATTTATTTTGTTTATAATTAAATTTCTTGTTAAATTATTTAATTTCAGTGTTATTTCATTTGAAAAATAATTATCAATATTTAAAAGAAACTCTTTGCTCTTTTTTAAAATTAGTTTTCCATATGTATATTATAGAAAGTATGTTACAATGTACACAATAATACTTATTTGGAAAACTATTGAATATAATTTATTGTATTTTGTAATACTGTGCAGTTTACTCTTACCAAATACATGACCAAAAATCAAAATAAATATTAATGCATTATACAGAAAAGGTAAGCTGCTTCAATAGCAGTACAGTGTGTGCAAGAGAAGTTTTCACACTCGAATGCGGGTGCCAGAGAGCCGCGCCCGAGTAACGTGCTTTTACTTTCTTCACTTGAGGTACGTGCTCCTTCAGCACTGTCTCGAGCTACTGTGTTGTTACGAGCTATGCCAGTTACACTCTTCTCCGCCGCTCTTCCGAGATACTGTGTTGTTACCAGCTCGTGCCAGCTACAGTCTTTTTCCTCTAACCCCCACAATTTTCTCTCTACTCTGTAGATAATTCTAGGTAGTAATTTAGTTATTAGGTATTTGTTCATTTTGCTATTTTTTACTTCGCTTCAGTAATACCATGCACTTAAGTCCACTTGAATGGATCTTATAATTAATACTGATCTATACAACTGTACCTAGAACTGCTTGATTTTGTAGTATATGTAAGGACCAACGAATTTGAGTATATACAAGGACTACCTCTACAATACCTGCTAATATATAGTTCCACATTTGTAAATTTCATATTACAGGTATATTTGAAAATAAATTTTTCGCTTTATTCTGGGCCAGAAATTATTCAAAAAGAATAATCCGTTTTATATACTAGTAAAATTAATAAGTGTTTTATGATGATATATATATATATATATATAATTCTAAGATGATCTGGGTGATATAATATTTTTGGAACTTAATGGCAAAGTTATTTCTAAATCTTTAATATTTCCCTTTATAAATATGTTATCATAGAAATACAAATAAATATGTGCAGTGATCTTTATGATATTATCTTTTAAAAGACAGGGTAATAGATAAACATATTTTTGTAACTCATTTTTATAGTTTTACTTTAGATTGATTATGATTGAAATAGAATGTTTTTCATGAGAAACATTTGAGTTAAAAATAAAAAAAATCGCCTTCACTTTGATTGATTGATTGAGTACTGATGCAATCCTCAAGCATTTGGCTTTATTATGTTCAAGTTACTGCCACACCGTTTTCCTCCCTTTTCTGTGGATTTCTCATTGGACTGAATATTTCTCATCAGGCTCCTGCTTTTCCTAATCATGCTCGAAGATCAGGTAAACAGCCAGACTACAGAGGATGACAATTTGACAAGAGATTGTGCCTCTTATAACAATCCTCAGGAGGAAACTATTATTCATCTTAAATACCGAACTGGTTTATCAATTCCTCAGCAGCCCATGTTTTTAGCAGCTGTGATGAATGCCTTAAAATTGGTTAGTATGACAAGCTGTTTTGAATCCAGATGGAAATATACCACATCATGATTTATCATGGTTATACAGCTTCAATTATGATTTGCAAGTTAGTTAATGCATGCTACTATAACTTATATGATACGTATTAACTTACTAGCCTTTTGTATGGTCACACCAGACTATTTGGAGAATTTTCCAACAAAGTTTTATCCTCTTGTCACATACATGTAAAGTCATATTGTTACCTCATTTGACTGAAACCTAATAGGATTTAAGCAATTCATAAGTTGAAGTTTTAATGCCTTTTGTTACAAAGGTAATGGTGTTACTCTGTAACTTAACTGGATTGTGAATGAATGGGTTATGCATTGAAAAACAAGAGTTTATTTTAGACCTTTAAAAGCATGGAGTTCCACAAAGTTGAGCCAGAAACAATTTCTTTTAAAATTAATCATATATTATTGTTGCAGTTGATTTTGTAATAATGAAACTCAAAAGATAATACTCTTTTAAAGGGTCTTACGGATGAGAACATTCTCATCCATTTGGGTAACATTTATTCCTCAAATTGCCAATTTGGAAGGGGAGTAAGTATATGCTCTGAAGTAACAGAATACATGTGTAATTAGTCTTTCTTTTCCCTTTCACTAGTGGCTCGTACCTCTACATATAGTATATGAGACTTCTTAGTACATTTTTCATTTCATCTGTTGTCCTCTTAGCCACCCTTTGTTTATATATACCTGGATTTTCCTGTTGTTTTTCACCTGATAATTTTTTGTTGGAACCCAGATTGTGAACAAATAAAAAGCTCCTTTGTTGTAACTGGTGATATATAATTTCATAGCTTACATCTTCCTTTTGTCTGTACCAAAACTCCCTTACATAGTCCAGCTTCTAGTTGGACCTAGAATTTCAGTGCTCTTCCCACTGAACACAAAAGTATCAGGGGCATCTCTTGCTTCAAGCAGAAAAGCAAGCATTGCTTGCTCAACAGCTCTGTTATGGTGTGAGTGAATCTGTGAATGATTTGTCAACTCTGTAACTTCAAAATTCACTGAGGAGGCCATCACCTGGTGGAAACCAATAATGAAACAAATACAGGTTGTCACTCTTGTATGTATGTATACATCACATATGCATATTTCACACAGAGTAACAGGAAACACGCAACCTGCCAATTATCGTTGAAACTGGTCATGTGTTTTTCTGTTATTCTTTGGAAATATGTGCATAAAAGTAACAACCTCCATTTGTTATTTTACTTTGAGTAATGCTCTTTCTCCTTTGTCTCGCATTTCAATTGACCTGTCATGTACAGTGATCCAGGGCAAAGTAAGTGTCACTATTAATATTAATAAGACCAGGACTGAATTGCTACTTCTCTGCCCATTTCATGGTTCATCGGTATCAAACAATACATTGTTTGTGCGTTATTCTTTCAGGATCACATGAGGCATTTGCACCAGCACTGGACCAGTCTTGTGACATCTGCCTTGCCATACATGGGTCATTCCTTAACTCATGTTGTTATAAATGTGATAAATCAGCTCTGCTGTAACCTTGAGAAACTTAGCCAATTTTATAAACTCCAGTCCTCAAGGTTTGTAAAAATTCTCCATTTTTTTTACTCTCTTAATTGATGAGATTAAATGAGTTGTAAGGTGTCCCTTTGGTGTGCTTGGCTCCTGATCCGTGGGCCCAGGTTCAAAGTTTTGTTAACCTTTTGCCTCTTTTATCTCATTTCCCTTGACCATTTCCGAATACTCTTCCTTCCTTGATGCCTTCTTTGATTATTGCATCCCTTGTCTTTGAGGACAAACAAATTTTCTTCTCCTTTTACATTTTTTAAGGGAAATCTACTGGTTAAGGTAGGTTTTTGATGAGCCTCAGGTTATATTTTCCCTGCACTATCTTGACCCCTCAAAGCCATCCTACGTACACTGCACCAACCCCTTTAAACTTCCCATGGTGGCATCCTAAGTGCACTGCTCAGATCTATCACACTATACTTTGTTACACTTTTTGAGTAATTAAATGTTAAACTAATGAATTAAATTGTAGCAAGCAAGTAAAATAAGCTTCATCATTTATTTTGTGATAAATTATTTAACCATTAGGTATTTCTCTTAAAAGATATTGCTTCGTCCTTTGGTATATAAATTCAGCCGTCCTCTTGATAATTTGACATTCTCATTTGACATTTCACAAACATAGTCAGTTAAGTATTTGACATTCATTTTTATCATTCGAAATTATAATGAGAGCAAATCTGTATCCCCAAGAGAGCATTAGATTCACCTTCGACTCTTAGATGAAAGCATGATGACTTCGCTGTTAGTGTAAACATCCCCTTGCTGATGCCTAGTTTTTCCAAGGGCCCCATTTGATCAAGCATCATTTCTATCTATATCTACACACAAATCAACAAGAGATTTGGTTGCGGGAAGGCGAGAATTCCGATGTTTTCACTTCCCTTTCATTTAGCCCAGCATATTATCATGGGGCCCATAGGCCCTATTGATGACTGCGGGACATGGCAGCTCATTCAGACCCAAGTGCTCGTCTTGAAAGATTAGGTTGGAGAATGGTCTGAGTGAAAAGGGTGTTTGGGATAGAAGACTATATAGAGTATGCTCACAAATTCTTACAAGAAAGGGAACTCATTATATTTACCACAGTCTGTTGGCCATAAGTCTCTTGCTGGAAGGAGTATTTTCGAAGTATTAGTTTTTCATTATGAAATATGTTGGTTGGCTACTTCTTGTCACATCCTTCATGAGTGTTTCTTTTTGCTAGCTGTGTGCTTCAAATTGAGGAATATTTGTGTGTGTTTTGCATTTATCGGGACTTTTACTCCCACACCATCAAGTATGGCAAGTTCAGGAAAGATAAGTTTGGAAGATTTGAGTGATAAGCAGGTTGAGGGCATTTTTATTGTAAGAGACTCCGAGGAAAGTGTAGCCATTTCCACGTAAAAATGTTGAAAAGGCAAGGGTGTTTCACACTTTTAAAACTATGTTGATTGTTTGTCTCCTTTAGTTTATAAATTGTGCTATAAAGTAAGAACTTGGTGAGCTACTGCAAACCACTCTATCGATTATTACCCATTGTGGTGAGAAGAAAACAGGAATATGCACATCTTATCATTACTAAGCTTGCAGTAAGGATTTGAGAAAATTGAATCGAGTTCAAGGTCAGTTTTGGTTTGCAATTGAGAATGATCATATGCAGAAAGATTCATTTTTTAAGCGTAATAAAAATCATGGGTCTATAGTATTAATTTTTATCAATTATTAAGGACTGTTAGGTCCCAGGTTGTGGATTTTCGTTCACGGAGTTGCTATTACATAATGTTAAGACTGCTGGTATTGTCATTAAATGGTCAAGTGAATTTTTGTTTCAATTTACAGGAGCAGTAATATGCAGTCCAAGGATAGTTTATTTTTGGGCCAAACGTCCATGGCCCTCGATGAAAATCTACCCCCAGACTATGCACTGACCCAGTTGGATTCCCTAACCCTCCTGTGTCACTACTGTCTCCTTGACTCCACGCCTTCCTCACAGCAGCCCATCTTCTCCTTTTCCACCTCATCCTCATCGACGTCTTCCAACAGTGTCTCCCCAACAAATCCAATCACGAGCAATGGTCAGACAACAACGCTGACGGGAACCTCCTCTGGAGCCGTGAGCAACAATGGAAGCATATCTTCTGTGGCCAATCCAGGTCAAATATTCAGCAACCTCGTCCATGTGTTCATGCCGACTCCTCTTAGTCAGGTAAGAACACAAAAGGTGCTCCTCACGTAGTTTGACTCATCCAATGATTCATGCAGTTCACGTCCTAATAATGAGGCGGAACTTCACTTTGTTTCCTCCCAGGCTTCCACCGTGTGTCACGAAATAAGATGATAAAATGAAAGGAGATCATTTCCTGAACATTCTCTGCGTGGGAAATAATCATATACCATGCCCTGTTATTGCATTCATTTCATATTTAGGTGTTTGGGAGTATGTTGAATCCAATCCTCTTGATATGTCCAAATACGGTTGAATCTTGATTTTAATTAACACCTAGGGACTCGAATTGTCAGTGCTTTGTAAAATTAAATTATGTAAAATCGAGATAATGGCTGATTTTGATAAATGTGCTAAGGATTTGTGATGCATCATAATACAATATTATACTCTTGGCCATTATAATTAATGTTAATGCAAAGAGATCATTTATGCATATACATATTCCGTAATTGCAAGTAAAACTGATTTATTTCAATGGCCTTCAGCTCAAATAGGGGAAATTGAACTTTGTCAGTTTTACAGAAAGATTTTAATAAATAAGACTGGTTTTTGTCAAATGGTTGACGTCATGAGGTCTCATGTACTATACAGATAGATCTCAATGTATCATGTAGGCAGCAGTCAGGAGGGGGGTAAGGGGGTTCTGGTTGACTTTAGGGGGTGGGGGAGGAAGGTGTGGGAGGTCACAAGTGGCCACTATATGAGGGATAGGGGAGGAGGGAACGGGAGAACAGTTGCCAATGGGTGAGCGGCCAGGCATGAGTAAGTGGTGGGGGCGGGACGGGCCAGGGTTGCCGGCTGTGTGTGGGGCAAACTCGGTGAGGTCCTTCAGAGGGAGAGTGCCGGAGCACCAAAAGATGCAACACCACCACAGACACAGGGTGATGGTCCCACCATTCGAAGCATCTTTGGTAGGAGGATCACACGAGCTACTCCATCCAAGAGGTTCTCCACCAAGAACGGAAAGGTATAAAATTGGACATTTGGGAACAGTTTGAAAAATCGAAAATTACAAAGGAGTGGTGAACAAAAATTACTCCTCTCCCACACCTTAAAACTAACCAGAACCTCCTCCTTAATGTTGCCTATGTATGCATTGAGATCTCTCTTTAGTCATAATACCTGATGATGAACCAGGTGTTCAAGAATTCTTCCGGGGTTCGACATGTGAGGGTGACGTCAAGAAGCCACCTTGACATGTTACATGGTGCCAGCACTGTAGCAGCTAATGGTGCACCGCTGTGTAGTTGCCGAGAGCCAATGACGGCGGAAAGTGACGTGCTGGTCCCAAGTGACCAGCAAATGAATCGTGCATTCTGGATATAATACCTGACGATGTCAACTTTTTGATGAAGCTGGTTGTGATTTATCAAAATTTTTTCTGTGAAACTGAGTTTATTTTACACTGTTCATAATGTGGTTTCACCAAGTTGAGCCGAAGTCAACTGAACTAATGGAAATTTTTTTTACTCAATGTGAAATTATGACACACAATGTAAAAAAATGCCTTGTTGCACTTATCATATTCATGAAACTGTTCTGAGCTGCCAATATTTAAATATAAGCAACTGGACCTTAATTCTTGAACATGCCTTGTACATGTTGCAATATTAGTTGTTTCAGGATCATTATTTGTTATGAAAATTGGGTTGGTACTAAAGGTCACCAGTTCGAGTCTTGCCTAGGGGTAGGGTGTTGCATTTCTTCAAACAGATTTTTTTCTATGAGTTGAAGAGGTGCTAAATGGCCATAGATGTTGAAGTACCCTATAAATAAAAATTACTACTAACCCAATCGGGCTTGTAAATATTTTACTGGCTTTTGTTTCATTACATGGTGCTGTAGTACAAAAATTGCTTGTATCTTAAAGTGTCAAGTGTCAAGAATGTCATACTTCCACCCGTGAATCTGTTTCAAATCTGTCAGGTGTCCTTTTTGGAATTCATTCACGTTACATATGCACTCACATGTTAATTGTGCTTATTTCAATTAAATGTTTTATTTTCTTTTCCTAGGTTTGGGTGGAGATTCAGGAACTGAATGAGCAGGGGGAATATACTGCTGTCGAAGTGTCGTGCACGGGTGGTAGTGGAAATAGTGGCGAATACCTGCCAACTGGAGGAGTATTTCAGTTGCGACAAGGCCAACAGCGTCGCATACAAGTCCGAATTGTACCCGTCCATAATTCAGGAACCCTTCCTATCATTTGCGAATCCATTGTGTCTCTAGCAGTTGGCAGTGTAACAATGAGGTAAGGGATCACGCAAGCATAAGGCCTCTTCGCAAACACAAATTTGGATTTGGTAATGAGATAAAAAACTAATTGGCAACATTAATAAAACCATTTATACGATGTCGAGCTGAATAGAAATTGGCCAGATTCTCTTAATGCTGTAGAAGAATGCAGAAGTGTAATGCTACAGAGAAAAAATATACTCTGCTGTTCATTTTTTTGATATCCATTTAGCTTTTTTTTGTTTTTACAAACTATAATCATATAGTAAGTTTCACATAGGGCAATGAACATAGTGGTCCACTCTTTATTAGAAGCATTTTGGCATAAAAGAAGAAGGGAATCATATATGTGTTCTAATACACAGCCGGCCATGGTGGTTTTGGAAGTAACGTCCTCGCCTACCAATCCTAGGGTTGCAGATTCGAATCACGCCTAGGTGTAATTTTCATCCTCTACCTAGGGCATGGGTGTTAGTGTGTTTCATCCTCATTGTTATATTGTGCCACCATAATTGGCTTAGTGCTGTGTGCGTGGGTAATTGGATGATAAAAATAAAATGAAAAATAATTCTTTCCCAGCAAATCTTTTTGCCGAAAACTTCTCAGCTATGGCACCGATTTAGGTTTTTTTAAATTCTCTTCCGATGTTTTTTGACGGTTGACTCCCCCAATGCCCTCAGAGATACAATAATCCAAATGAATTTGGGAAATTGAGATATAAATAAATCTTTAGTGAGATTCTCAACTAAGGAATGGACACTTCATGGTTCCAAAACTTAGTCACTGAAAAAAGAATATGGGATTAGATTGAAGGCTTCATGGAGAAAAGAAATATGTAGCAAAATTTCCACAGAATAAAAGATTTTTATAACTTAAGTTTCAGTGTAACATCACCATCATCAGATATACGAATGTGGCCAACAGCCATCTTGAGCCCAAATTTATGGAGAGGTTGACCAATCAAAGGGGAATCAATCACAAGTCCAAGAACAAAAACAGTCCCAAATGACCATGAGGTCAATCTTCATCACTTAGACTGAAGTCAGTTGAAATTTAGTCTGGACAAAGAAATGAGAACTGGACTGAGTGGCAAACAGACTAAGAAGTGTCATAGAGTATGTCACTGGTATGTAGTTTTGGGGCAGGCCATAGGGCATGGTAGGGAAGCAGAGGCAGTTGTATGTGTAGCCGGAGATACAAGGAATGAAAGATTTGTTAATGGAAGGGTCCTTCAGAATCAATAGATTATAGTTGACAGTAATAGAGTGTATATTGCTGTTAAGAGAGGCAGAGTTAGGAAAAAGAGTAGGGATTTAAGATAGAAAGATCGCAGTTAGAGAACCTATTTAACTGGTAGATTAGCAATCATTATTCTCAGTTGATATTTGTAATTTGACTATATTGAATCCAAATTATTGTATAATTTTTATTTTATGAACTTTTATATAGAAAATTCGTTTTTAATTTAGTACGGTATGATTTCATTGAGGATAATCGGCTGCCAAAGGGATTACGCAAAAAGTTAGGAAGTTTAAAGTTACTATTCTTTTTTTCAGCTATTTACACTAAAAATATAATAATGATAACCAAAAACAGGTGGTAAATGCTAATTTTAGTGATTCTTTATATGAATCCTAAAATATAACTACTCAAGTATAGAAATTTTTTTCTTTTTTGAGCAATTTTCTCTAAACTTGTCTGATATCTTAATCAGGTTGTTACTATTACTTGAGTATACATTTACATTTGATTTTGTATTAAACGGACACCTCAAAGGCACTAGTATTGCCTCATGCTAATGTACTCAAATAATTGCAGGAACCGTTTACAGAAGCCACTAGACTCATATCAGGAAGAAGATTTAACTGTTTTAAGGGGGAAATGGAGTGATGCATTAATGCGAAGAAGAGAATATCTTGATCAGCAAATCCAAAGGATAATTAACAAATCGGGTAAGTCACCTGGGTGTTTATTTTATTTTTTTTCTTCCTCATTATTTTTTGTATCGAGGGATGGTCCTGTTCCAAAGGCTAGCCATAAGTTTATCATGGAGTGAAAAAAGCTAGATTCATCTCCTCATCCTTTGAATCTATCATGTGATAGTGCCAAACATTTTTACAATAATTTTGGAGAAATGTCTAAGTTGCAATGGAGAACTTTGACCTACCGGTTTGAGGTGAGTCGGGTGAAAGAATGTGTTACAATGTGGCTATAAATGATTGATGTGTTAATAGTTGACTTGCATTCTATGCCTTAAAATTTATTAACTCAAATTCTCACACCCTTCTCACTTTTACATAAGATTGTGAGGATGGTTTTGCCTGGTGAACAGGTCCACCAGACTCCTGCAGGTCAAATCTCTGTAATTATTTATATGAGTGAACAAGTTTATCTCAGGAAACATTTATGAATACTCCCTCTGTTTATAGTGTCTTAACAATGTTTATTAATTTGTTTATGACATTTTGATCTGTGGATGTGCAATAGAGATTGGAACAGCCTCCTAGGCACAAATTAATTTTCTAGGAAAGCCTCATTGCCACCATACTTATTGTATGTAGAATTTTAAGAAAGTGATGAGTTTCTCTGATTTAATGATTCCACAAAAATTATAAAAGAAAATGATTTTTTTAATGAAACTTGGACTTGTGTCTTTGACATCACATTTACCAGGACATTGCCAGAGGCATTCCTTTATTGTGGGATTAATTACTTAATACATTTGTTTCTTTCACTCAGTATTGTAAGTTTCACAAAGACATTAGATTTAACTGATATTCTACAATAGAAATGTTCATATGTAATGTCAGACTTCTCTGTACAATTGTCCTCTTCGGGAGTCACTCAAAAACCTCAGGACATTTCACAATTTATCTTTAATCTCCTGTTTTTCTCTCAACAATCCCCCACTTCTCACTCAACAATCCCCCATTTCTCATTTAACAATCCCCGCTCTCCCCTGTACATAACTACCAAGCAACCTTTTTAACAATTAACCATATAAAATTTTACACAACATCAACAACAATAAAACAACATGCCAGTCATTACAATAGTTTACCCAGTATTCATTTATTTCTGAATCATTAATTAGTTTTCATTTTCAATATATATATTTCAGTTCACATGAGGCATCCTCCATTCCATTTCTACTTTCCTGTGTAACATCGTGCAAATCTTTTCATATGATACTTCCACATTGTTCTCTTCCCTGTGCTTTATCAAGATGTCTTGGTTAATGAACTTAAAATTAATTTCCTTCCTAAACAGACAAAACAGAACGTGATATAGAGCGGGAACAAAGCTTGGTTAACCAGTGGGTTAGTTTGACTGAAGAGCGAAATGCAGTTCTGGTTCCAGAGCCTGGTTCTGGTATTCCCGGAGCTCCTGCTGATTGGGACCCACCATCTGGGATGGAGCCTCACATTCCTGTTTTGTTCCTGGACTTGAATGGTAAAGTTTCTACCTTCATGATTAAATGAGACACAAACTTTGAAATTCCACATAAAAACATTCTACACGACCCAGGTTTCGTTGCAATACAACATCACCTGATGATGTTGCATTGCGACGAAACCCGGGTCGTGTGGAAAATATATTTTTATGTGTAATTTCAAAGTTTGTGTCTCATTTAATCATGAAGCAGTTCCACGAAGTCACGCCAGAAACTATTTCCTATTTCTACCTATATTGTA
The DNA here is from genome assembly GCA_011762765.2 of Rhinocypha anisoptera. Classification (NCBI taxonomy): domain Eukaryota; kingdom Metazoa; phylum Arthropoda; class Insecta; order Odonata; family Chlorocyphidae; genus Rhinocypha; species Rhinocypha anisoptera. The sequence goes on along the minus strand of WURS02436995.1, from coordinate 1,272 downwards.
ACATTCTTCCTCAACATGGGAAAAGTCATATCATTTTATTAGTTTTTTTGTGTCATTTCATTTTTTCTAGTAGCAATCTCATATATATAAAAGTTCGTAATACATTCAATTCATTCTCTTACTATTCGTATAATATCCCAACTTATATGTTGAGGATTTGTCCTCTCAATTGAGCTCATGAAAAAAAAAATAGGAAACTGCTGACCTTGAATCTTCACTCCTAATTGTTAGTAAATCACGAATTTCAGGTTTCTGGGTCAGATTATGGCACAAGGTTGAATATAGTAGCTAATCCTTCTCAGCAACATTTCTGGGGAAAAGATCAAAATCAAGATTAACCTTTTTAGTGCCAGTTGGTCAATCTATCAGCCTTATTTTTTGTTTAATAAATATTTTTTCTTAAATTGTTTAGGGGAGACAAAAGTATAAATAAAATATTTTAATATCCCTGTAAGTCTTTAGAGTGTAAATAAAAAAAATAGTGAATTTTCCATTTATACAGGATGTTTCTATGCAACAACTAGAAAAAGATTTTGCAATATAAATTTTTTATATTTTTTCATTTCAGTATGACATAAGCCAACATACATTTGTATCTTTCCAGAAAATGTTCTAGAATTTGTTTCATGTGGTGTTTCAAAGGTATGTGCATGGATGATAAAAATGTGTGAAGTCTGTGTTATATTTTTTGTTGCAGCTGATGACCTATCAACTTCAAAGGGTGGAGAAAATATGACAATAGCAGGACTGAATTCTATTCTCCCTAAGGAACATGGTAACAAGTTTTATAACCTTCCGATTGTGAGACATTTGGAGGGAGATGTGGGAGCGGAAGCAGCTTGGGATTCATCTATACACGACAGTCCACACCTCAATCGAGCCACTGAAGGTTAGTAGCAAGATTGTTATGATTATAAATGATAAAATGATAAACTCTGTAAAATATTTACCTATTTACTTTGATTCAGTCTTCCCTTCATAGTCTGTACATTTTTTAAAATTTAATAGAAAATTAAATTCTTAAAATACTCTTAGTAACGTGCTACAGTATAATCTTGATTTTATGTAACACCTATGGACCTGAATTGTCAGAGCTTTTTAAAATCAAGGTATGCAATATAGAGTTTGCTAATTTTTTAGAAATCTAGTATACTCTTGGCTATTATATCTAATGCTACTACAAATAGATGATCCATGATGATGAAGGGTAATCTACCAATTAAGGTAGGTTTTTGATGAGCAATTACACCTACCTATAATCCCTCTTCAAAT
>WURS02436984.1:0-15286 GCA_011762765.2 Rhinocypha anisoptera | reverse complement strand
ATATGTTACCTATTCCTCCAATCTTTTCTCTTATTTTTTAATTCTATCGTTATTCTTATGTGCTATGTTCTCGTCTACCTGAAGTTCATACCAGTGGCTTGATGAAAAACCATTTAATTCTAAAAGCTACCGAACCGGATCGCCAGATAAGGTACAGAATTTAAATATTCTCGGTTTAGGGCTTAATAAAATGATCTATTTCTAATAATAAGGGTGTATTAGATAGTTTAATATTAACATTCTTTCAATTACTATGCATACAAGATAATAAGATCATGATCAATGTACGAATATCTTACTACAAAAAGGGTTCAGTTAAGCAACCTTTAGACCTTTATAGTTCTTATTTGAGATACACAGGGTATATGGGAACATTCACGACATTCATTACTATTTAAAAATAATTATTACATCCTGCACTAAAACCACAAGTACCATAGAACGGATAGAAATCTTAATATATTCTTATGTTAAAATTCCATTTACAGTGAAAGATAAAGTGAGAGACCTATATCATAAATATGCATAAAAGACTAGTGTAATATGTTAAACTACCTTACTCGGGTCTTAATCCACCTAACAGATGTTAAGTTGAATCGGTCGCTTAGGGAAAAGCAGTCAAGGAGGCGTGAAAATCGCTGGTGCTAAAGGCTTGCGCCCCTCTAAGGGAAATTTAATAGCTATCTTTAGTATTAAATAGCCAATACGAGCATTATTTCAATAAAATCTCATTATTAATCGAAAACCTAGAATTGATAGAATACTCTCGGATAATTATTTCAGTAATAAACTTCACGGAAAATTAAAGTTAAAACAAAAGTTGAAAGATTATAAAGCATTGTCAGTAGCTCCTTTTATTTTATATAAATATCAAGAAAAATGTCATTTGTGTCATCATATGAAGAAAAATGTCTCAAAAGTAGTTATTTCAGGATAACGGGATTAGATATTATAATATACTCAGATTTATAACAATAGAGTTATATTAATTCATTCCTTTGTCCGTTACAGGTTCCTGTAGTGCCTCTCGCGCATTTTGATGGGGACATATCGAACACTGTTTTTAGTTATGATATATAGCCGAAAGTTAGAGTGAAATATTCCCGCTACGTAGATTCAATAGATTGCAGCAGGAAGAAGAAAAGTTACTCCTCACCTGAAGAAGCTGGATACTGGAAAAAACTGTCGCCCTGCGACATGAATAAACACCGGAAAACGGTCGTCAAATGTACTCCGCGGAATACTTTAATGATTTAAGACTCTTGATACTTACAAGTCAAACCTTACTGTGAGTTTTACGATTATCACTACACTTTTTACCTTTTTAACGTCATTTAACTAGTTTTTAGAAAAGAAATTATAAGATTTTTGCTCCACTTGGAGTATATCATTTTAATATCAATTTATGAATTCTTCATAAATTAAGCGCAATTTCAATGAACGTAAATAAATGACCACAATAAATGTTAGCACATTCTAACGTCCGAAATATCTTAACATGCAGGGGAGTAATAAAGTCGGACATGTATGTCTAATTACACAGACCTGCACATTGTACACAAGACGTGTCTACACTCTAGAATTTACGGAAAAGTATTATGATTAACGTTTAAAGGCAGAGTAGTCAGTAAAATATTTTTATTTAATTACCGTCTATTACAGTATACCATCGTTTCTTGATCCAATTAAAAGTTTTATTTTCGCAAATGAAAGAAATGAAATGAAAAAACAAATGGAAATTTAATTTTTACAAAAGTAACTTTCATTTATAAAACCAACTAATTCTCGTTAATGGAATAAAATCAATAATGACGTAAATAAATTATTAGTAATAGAATATCGATCCTTTTCGTTGAAAAGGGTCCTTCTCCGTCAAATAATGTCTGAATTTTCAAAATATTTAAAGCATTTTTCCGCTCGGTTGAGTTCCACTCTGGAGAGGAATCGAGCTGATATAAGAACCTCATGCCGGTTCGTCAGAACACGTCGAAGGCGGAACAAACATCCGTTTTCACCTGTGTGATTCCTCCAAGGATTTTTTACCTAGGAATTGACAGGCGAAAGAAACGAAAGGACCGCGTCAGAAGGGCTGGAAAGACTGCGGGGAAAAGAACAGAAAAAGAAGGGATGAAGGGGATGTGAATGCACCGTCAAGAAGTGCAGGAGAACTGAAGGGACGAGGGCGGCGGAGTGAAGGGATGGATCGTGGTGGAAAGGGCGGCGAAGGATCGGGCAGCATAGCGGGGGACGCGGGGAAGGTGAGGGAAAAGGAAAGGGCTGAGGAGTCGGGGAATGGAATCGAACAGACGGAAATATGACGGCTGTTTGAAAACTGTGATCATAAATTCAGACCGCCGTGGAACTCTGGCAAGGAAGAAATACGTAGAAAGAAGAAGAGAAAAAAGTAGAGTAAAATAATAGTAAAACGATGATTCACATAGCCCCTTCCGACCCCGGTCTCAATGGACTTACGGGTACTATTAACACACTGTGTTAACACGATAATGAACCCAATCATTGTCCGCTTGATCTGACAAAAAAAATGTTTACTGTATGTCACTGAATATAAGGTTAACCATGTCGGATGGTTATAAATCAAGAATTCAAAATCGATCTTCAGTACTACCAAACTTCTCCAGTTCCATTTGTTAACATTTTCAGGTGAATTCTAATGGCTGACTGCCATTTGCCGCCTTTGGCTGACGTCTATAGACTTTTCCTTTAAGTGTTTATTCCAATGCAACTTTTATAAGTGTTATTTATATTTATTAGTGTTTATTAGTTATTTTTATATATATCCTGTTCCTTGTACGGGCTATCTATATGCTTTTCTTATCTTGCGCTCTTCAAAGTATTCTTTCAATAGCGATCTGGTCTATTCATTTAATTCTCACCATTCTTCTATGGAATCACATTTCCATTTACTTTCACTTTCTTTTCTCCGCGGCTCCTATTTTCAACTTCTCATATTCATAGCTGAGCTGAATATATGCTTTCATTTTCATTTCCGCATATCAAGACAATAAGACCCGCCGTAATTAGTTGCGTCTTCCTGTGAAAAGCTTTGCCTATTCGATTAAAAGAGAGGTCCGTGATCAATTAAAAGAGGCAAAATCAGTAGGGACGTTGCTTAGCCACCTTTACTGATCATCGTTCTATGTTTTCAGGCCGAAGATTGGCCTCCTCTCAATTTATAATAATGTTTGAATATTGGCCTCCTCTTTAGTACATATTTCTTTCCTTAAATACGTATACGCCACAATGAATTCGAAGAATGAAAAATTTTCTCCATACAACCACATATATTTTTTGTTCTCCTAGCATTCTCAATGTACCTGATAAATTCTAGCCACAGTAGTCGTTATTCCGACTACCTTTCTTTATTCCGATAATTTTACTTGCCATCTGTTCTTCCAGTCAAAGGTAGATTTCTATGGACTCTAGAAGTTAATACCACCAATTACCGGAATATTTTCCGAAGAGTCTATTTACGAATGATAAATTAAAAATAGGACAAGTTCTTTACAAGGATATTGAATGAAGAAAAAAAAAGAAGAAATCTTCACTCCTCGATCTTTAAATACTAATGAAAGTATCATAGCCGATTTAAATACTTTATGAAATATGGCCAACCTGGCATTAATAACAACATGAACCTCAATTTCCTCCGATGTAATTTTTAAATATTTCTCTAAATTGTCGGCTTTGAATTATGAATATTGGTTCATCTTGTGATATTTAAATACTCAACAAACGCCATTAGGTGATCATCATCACAGTTGAACTTTTTCTGCAGTGGAAACACTTGCAAAAACATATAGCATGTACAGCTATATAAGCACTCCATATCCTTATAATTTATACGTAATCTTCACATGATATGAGAGATTGCGGACGAATTTGTAACCTCCACCATATCTCCATCTCTAGATACACCATTTCTCCCATTTTGTGCAGACTGTCTCAGGCGTAACCTTATGGAAAAGTTTCATCATTCAAATAAAATGTTATGCGTCTTTTTTTCCATATTCCTTTTATTTTCACGGCCTGGGTTTCATTGGTTTCACCTGATGTCGAATTTAAATGTAAACAGGGTCGTGAAAAAAATTGAATGTGGAAAAACTAAGTATGACATTTTATTTAATACTTTAAACAGTTCTTATGGAAGTACTACTGGTAGTAACGAAGACGGGAATGAGGAAACTGTTCGACTCACATTAATTTATTCTGTGGTATTTGCCCTGTGATATTTTTTTCTATATTCCACACCCTTCATCTCAATATTAACATTCTATTACGAAATGAAAACAGCTCAATCCTTTCCAGGATGTTTCAGTGGCCCTATGCTAGAAAGTTGTTTGCAACATGGGAATATACTGAGAGAGATGATTAAATGTAACCCAGATGGATTAAACACGACTCGAATCATAAAGGATTAGGCATGGTATGGGTAGCCTGGTGGGTAGTCGTGGCTAACGAATGGGGGACCAGAGGTTTAAGTCCCTGTAATGACTCTGGACACCTCCAGCCAAATCCAAGCTAAGTGAATGTCTGTGTACCTGGTGTCTGGAACTGATGTGTCAATTGTCACCCGCCGTTTGGCATAGTACTAGGTGAGGTCTATCCTCATCGTTTAACCGACCTTACAGTTGCATACTGTGGTTGGTGGTTAAAGGATTAAGCAAATCTGGAGTCGGAACTAGGAGCGTACGTGATAAGAACCGCCTCCCTAATGAGAGAAATCTGGATGAATACTTGATGATATGCACATGGAAATTCCAAGATAATTATCAGAATAAGGTTTTCTTCTCTCAATGAAGGCATGCCTTTCGATGACACTTAATTTACTTCCAACCGTCCTAAGTAAGATTTACGATATTAACTACTTTCACTTCTTTAACTCAGATTGCAATATAATAGCCTTTGATCATTATCCAAAGCTTTCTCGAAGCACCAAATGCTGGGACAATTAAAAAAATCATTATAAACATTAATATAATTATATAAGTTTTCAACTACTGCATATTAATATCAAAATGGAAAATATGATCAAGGAAACATGACGAAATTGAGATGGCATTAATCTATGAACACTAAGAAAAACCAAGAAATATTTTACAAGTGATTTCTGATGACATGTCAACAACTTTGCAAATTTTGCAACTCTCGCAAATAGAGGTCGTTTACAGTGTCCTGAAAGTCCAATAAAAGTTTGCGTGATTGGTGTTCCCCCTGAAAATACTTAATATATTTAAAAATACTAAACAAAACCTATTAACAACCCAAAAATATACTATAATAAAGGGGTAGAAGCGAAAATACATCCAAATTAAACATTAGCCTCTGTAGTAAAGGTTTTTCGCTGTCTTCAATTTACTGTGGGGAACACAGGAGAACAAAATGAACATCAACGTAGCCCATTCCCAAAACGCTTTCTCCAATTAGACGAGAAATGAACATTTGTCACGACAGGGCTTCGCGGTTAAATGGGATTTGGTTGGGAGGGAGGAAGTCAGAAAACTCAATAGGACATTAGATACGTAAAACAGACGGGAACGGAAGGGGCGTATGAAGAAAGTGGAAGGTAAAGAGAAAGAGAGAGAGGTCTGCTGTGGGAAAGAGGAGGGATACAAATGAGGGGGAGGTTCGGGGATAAGAGATGGTGGTGAAGGGCTCTGGAAGGGAATGGAGATCGGTGGGAGGGTTCTTGAGGCGGGTCGTAATGAGGGAAGGAGAAGAAGAATGAGGAGGGAGGGGGGCACGACTATGAGGGATCTTATGGAGTTAAAAGTAAGGGGGGGGGGGGGGCACGCATCAAAAAACCTCATGGCTTGATAGTAATCATAAAGGCTTGGCCGAGAAAGGGCAACGAGGAAAGGAGGGAGAGGAAGGTTATTTTCGAAAATAAGTCCGAGGAGTAAGAGCAAATGAAAGGAAACACGAAAAGAATGCCTATATAATTTGGAATTAGGTCAATGGAACTTTTTAGAGGTGAAAAACGTTAATTAATTAACTACTTCCCTCAGAGATAACGCATGAACATAGAAAGGAAGAAAACTTCATGGAAGATTCGAGTCATCATCACCATCTTGCGTTACCAAATTAATGATTGGTCGGTTTAAGTCTACCAACCTATTATTTTCCTCAAATTCTCTTAATTACCCTCTTGCATGAATGTGTAATGTGACTCATTTCTCGTAATTCACCTTAACCTTTCTCTTTAGTTCCATGGTTCCACTCATTACCGTCTTTAGCAAACTTTAGTGGCTTGAAAGTTGTGAAATTATTTGACTTGCGCCATTTTCTCATAGAGGTCGAGGGCCATCACTCTAATCTTTGCTTTTGTTAGTAACAATTCAATTGTCCTAGTTTGAATCATTGACAAGTGAGTCTTATTGTAAACAGGAGAGGTAGGTTTTGATTTCGTATCCATAATAGAGCTGCATGAAAAATCAATTATTTGTTTGGATATAAATTCCCTTCAGACTACACATTTAGTCTCCCTCTTACTTCTCCTGCCTCTTATAATATTGCAGTCCCTTGAAAACATAACTGCAGTACATCCACTTATCTCGTAACTTTCTTATCGCTTACCCAGCTTCAACGATAAACGTTGAGGAATGACAATAAATATTCATTTGGAACTACCCATTTATTTTAATTTATAGGTATTTTTATGCAATCGACAATTTTTGTCATCTCTTTAGGTGGGCCAAAACCGCTTTGACAGCAAAATAATTTTCTTCGTCATGAAATACATGATGATGCAGTGGATCTCTTAGGATGAAACTAACGGTGCCTCTTCCGTCAGTTCCATGATATCTCTATGCATAAAATTATTGTAACAGATAATAAATGCATATTATCCTCCCACGCTTTTCTCTGCCCATACTTGATGACATATAATATCGTACGGGTTGCCTGAGAATGTAATTTCTTGCGAATCTCCACAAATCTGTACTGTTTTTTTCGATTTTAATTAAAATACACTACAGAAATCTGTCGTCTTCAGTAAGATCAATTAAAATCGAGATCTGGATTTAATAATTTTCTAGGCAAACTGTTGACCTGTACACAAGCAATCACTTTCCATATACCGTTCAGTATAAGTCCGGATTTATTATGTAGACTATCCATACTACTATGACGAAAAATTTCCAAGAGCTTGACTCGTAAAGTTACCGAAAGAAAGTTCAGAATAAACGAATCCTCCATGGATCGTCCCGTCATTAAACACGACATGATCTTGAGTACCGGCTAAGAACTCTTATTAATATGCAAGAAAACACAAAATGGCCATACGATTTATACATATCTCCTTGCCGTAATGCAAGAGTTAAATGCGTGAAAAACCTTGTAACAAAAAATTCGTAAATATGCTGCTAGCACTCTTCTAACAATTCCGCCTCCTAAACGATCTCAGGTTGAGCCTGTACGGACGGACGGTGGAGGCATTTTAACGTTCCGCCACCGTGATCTGGGAGTGGATGCCGCAGAGCAGAGGGAGAGAGGGGAGGGGGAGGGATTTGATGTTCTCTCGGAGTGTGGGAATGCGTATGGGATCGGTTATAGAGAGAGAGAGAGAGAGAGAGAGAGAGAAGGAGAATCATGAAGGGAAGGAAGGAAAGGGAGAGGAGGAGAGGAACAGATGTGAGGGCGAAGGAGGAAGGATGGGAGAGCGAGATTTAAATGGAAGGCATGCGGAGGAAGTCTTGAAAAGAAGAAGAAAAAAGACGAGAGATTCGTGATGGGCACAACGGAGAGATCGGGCCGGGGACGTCGATGGACTAGGAAAGAAGAGTTGGGGTAGGGTTTGGACGGAGGAGCAGAAGAAGGCGGAGGAGGGGGGGGGGGGGATGAGGGAGAAGATGCTGAAGCATAGCTGGAGCCCAGGGAAGCTGCTGAGAAGCTGCACGTAGACCACTTTGAAGGAGAGTACAGCAGATGAGGCAATTTTAACTTTTCCCTTCCCAAAAGTCACCATATTTTAATGAACACCGTAATTTCGCTCTTTTCAACTTGAAATGGTACTTAAGTAATCAAATCAGGAGCATATGAAAGAGTTAAAATATAACATAACGAAACTGAAAATATTTTTAAAAGAAGAGAATTTGAATTGTAACAATTGCTAAGGTGAATGATAAAGGCTTTCCGAAAATAAATCGTTGAGTTAAAACTAGGGCCCCTTTCATATCTATAGAAATGAAGCCTACGATTTTAAATCATCTTAATGAAAGACAGAACGCTAAGGTATTTTTTTAAATCGGCATTATAATAAGATAAATGTGTACCACAAAACGTATTTGAAAGTGCTTGTACCATAGACCACCTGCATTAACATTGAATAATAAGAAACTAACACATTCATGGGACAAATTAACTTCAGAACGATGGGGTTCAGAGATTCTATTACAGTTATATTAAGTGAAAGTATCTCAAGTCAATTGACGGACGGGCACCTCGAAGGTGCGAATTTTTATTCGAAAATCACCAGCACGCACGAAACATATGCATCAAATGATTCCTTTATCTGAACTTGCGCTTGTTACACCATGGGCCTTATACTAAAATACCGCTGAGTACCTGGAGATTACTATTCTCTATGACTCGAGATGTCTGCTAACATTTAGACACTTAAGAAACTGAAACATTAAAAACCACACGATAAAAACTTTATTCTGCACGCCTAATGAAACATTTATATGTGGATTTTGGCAGGTCACTTGTTTCCATTGCCCTGCCTCAGTTTACTTAAGAGGGAAGATAGTAATTTTTGCAAATATCCGAGTTTCAAAGTCTTACAAAGATATTTCCACGAAAATTATGCAACACTAACGACAAAGATAAATATCACAGTTCCGTGTCACATTACTAATCGAAGGTCAATATGGAGAAATGATTACGTACACAAAATCTATTATCGGTTTTGTGTGTGACGAAATTGGCTCATTTCGCTTGGCTCTTTAAGCAGATGCACATATTTATGTGGAAAATCTTGTTAAAAGCATACACGACGAAACAAAAACCTCGAAAAGGGAGGTGAAAATTCAGAAAATTCTTTCGCGCTTTCAATGTCTCTTGACCTCGGTCACCAAAAAACCTGGCCTGAGAGCAACCTTTGTTCGAATAATTATTATGCATTCAGGAGCTCGAGGGAGAGAGAAAGAGGAGTGAAAATAGTTTTGGTGGGAGGAACGAGATCCAAACGACGAGTTGGTTGAGCACTTGGAGATGGGGTGTCGGAGGCTATGGAAATGGACGTACCAAATGGAGAAGGAAGAGGAGGGTGAGGAGGAGTTTGGTTCGGGGAGGAGTTGAAGGGGGCAAATGAAAGAAAAACGAAATGAGGACCAGGAGCGTCTCTCTTTCTCTCGTGGAGTTGAAATAAGGTTATCTCGAGGTGGGGAGCATTCGGAAGGCTACGGTGGGTGTTGTTTCACGGTTGCGTGTGTTTTTGTGTTTGTGTGAGCGTGGAAGCATAAGAAGAGAGAAAGAAGAAAAGGGGGAGGGGGTAAAGAGAAAGAAAAAAGAAAGAAAAAAACCCGAAAAAAACACACGAGAGACAAAGTTGGGAGGTGTGGGAATAGGTGTGTATATAGACGTAAGGATGAAAAGGGGTCAGGCTGAATCGGACCACGAGAGGGAGCGGACATCAGCGCGACCACTGCCAAGTTTTCTAGGAAAGGACTATTGCCTACCATTAACAACTTCCTACGGCGCGCGAAAGGTCTGAGGCGACAGTGACGGAGATGCTGATGAAGCGAATGGACAACTACTGACACGCAAAATAAATTCCCAGGTATGTTAAATAGTTTAATTAACTTTATAATTCTATGATTCCTTTTTAAATTACGTATACTATCATTATTATACTAGTGTGAATATGATTATTTACGGAAAAGTAAAATTCTTAAAATCAGTTAATGATCCGTTTTATTATTTAACGACTCGACTATAAAACTGGTTCCTAATGATAAAAAAAGCAATCCTGATTTTTTTAGGTTACTCAATATACCGAAATAATTCTAGGTACTTCTGTGTCTGATTTTTGTATTTCACTTGAATTGTCAAAAATTTACATATTTCCAAGTTCAAATATTTGAGCTAAGCCTTTATGTTTTGAAACTCTTTAATGGTTGGTAATGCGCTACTTACATCAAACAAAGATCCATAGCAAAATGTCTAATTTTTCAGAGTACTGTCATAATTAACTGAATGATTCCGAATAGGTTTATTATTTCAATTAGACAACGTCAATGATAAATTAATGTTATATCACTGTACTTACCCGTATTAGTCGTACACTTCAATGGTATTATTTGACATGAATGAGAGAAAGCCGATAAAAAATTCAGGGAGGTTGTGGTTAAGTTTTTCCCACAAGTGAATCCGGGAGTAGATGCAGCGGAAACTTAGCAGTAAATTACCTTCTGAAACAAATATTTTTGGTGGCCTCAACTCCAAACAAGTGACGAAATTGGCAATAAAGATTTAACTGGTAACATTGGTTTCACATTTTCTTGTCATGCACGTTGCACTAAATTTCCTAGTGATATAGAAGTACTGATAACATAACTAATTACACAAGCGTACATTTTAATTCCAACAATAACGATAACTTTAGCGAGATCCTACACATGAGATTCATTGATACGGAATTGCTAGCATACTTTAAGAAGCAAGACTCTGACAATGATATACTCTGGTGACTTTTCATAGTATATAATCTACAAAGTGACTAACCAACAACTCTACAAATCATTTACCTTATTTCATTATACCAATTATGTTTATCGAGCACCAAAAACAATGGGAGGGTACGAACTCCGAGAGTTTGGGATAGCTACTGTCATGCATTACCAGCAGTGAATACTCTTAAAGAGAAACGTGGCGCCTCATAATTTTTTCACATTCATTTTACATTGCCATTTAGTACTGCTATCCTAGGCCATTTCCTCGCCCTCTCATCTTTTCCCTTTCCCTTCCGTTTCACCGGCACGGGGGGAAAGGGGGAGGAGCAGGGATAACGCTCAGTAACTTCTCGCCGGCAGCGTCGCGCGGGCTCAGCAGGTAATGAGAGTACAAATATGCAAGATGGCCACAGGATGCATGCAGATATCCACTTTCCAACTATCTCATCAAAAACCATGTCGCTCCTGAAAACTCGCTACTCCGAGGAAAGAGTCAGTTCCGTGCGAGGGGCTTGCCAATAAGGATGCGATCGCATGAAAGACCGATGTTCACACTTCCCTACCAAACCCTTTACCGCTCGCTCCCTCTGCGTAACTCCCGCGAATCCGCCCTCGAGCGGAAATCGAGAAGCAACGCTAAATTTGACCATCAAGAAAATCTGAATGTCTAATATAAATCTGTGGATTACAAAAGTAAGACTCAAGTGAATGACGATGACAACTAATAATTTTTTTCACTACGCTCGTCAACTTCAATGTGAAATACCTTTATCTCTGACTCCTGATATGTATTGTTTGGAGTGATAGTGATCAGCTATCAAGATCATAAGTGAAACCTTAAATTAAAGAATGCCATTTGTTTTGAAAATACTCGTGTCTTGTTCTAATCGTCAGTTATTCTTAAACAATTTTTCCTCTAATGGACCAACAATTTTGAAAATAGCACGTATATTATAACAATAATTATAATTAATCTTTTTAATTCTGGAGTAAAAAACATTAGTAATAAAGTTCCATTTTATGTATATCTGGCTGCAGATTATTAAATTAAAAATAACACATTTGGCAAATGATAACATTTGCTTTACTGATTACTGATTTGTGTAATTTTTACATGCGAAAAGAAAAAAGAAACGGAAGCCTTGAAATGCATTTCGGTAATAAAAGCGACAAGGGAGTCAAGGAAACTTAGTAATCATGATGGTTCTTTCAAAATGAACGCCAGTCACTTTAGTAAATATCATTATGTAGTTCTCACCTAAAAATGCCTTAACCTCGGTCAAACTGAAGATCTATTATATTAAACCTTTAAGCTAAAATCTCTCCATGGGGGTAAAGTTTACTGGTTAGGACATGTAGGAACGATTTAAAAAAGTTTCCTAAGAAATTTCGAAAAAATTAATCCCAATTTTTTTAAGATACAAAATAATAATTCATAAAAATATTTGAATTGGGATATTCACTTTCACTTGTGGAAGGACAAAATGAGGTTCTAGGAGAAAACCCCAAGGTTAGGGGGATGAATTAGGAGAAAGTTTACAATCCAGAGCTATTAAAAGAGAAACTTTGAGTTATTAAGTAAGTTTCTGTAGAAAGTTAGGCTGTAAGTGAAGTAAGAATATGTAAGAATGCGAAAAACCCGAAGGAAAGTTGCAATGAATAGAGATTTAATTTGACATTAACAAGAGGATGAATCAAGAAATATGTTGTATAAAATCGAGTGTATGTATAATCAGTGGGAAACTTGAGTTTTTAAATATGATAAATCAAGGAAAATCGGATTTAGTATACATGACACCTGCCGATAATCAACTTTGTATATGAAAAAGTCTAATAATCCTTTTATAGCTGGTTAATGGGAAATAAATTCCACTAATTCCTATCCATTTAGAATAGGTAATATTTGAATATTATAGAAATGTTTCTTAGTTAACTTTATTTATGAAAAAAGATCTAACAGTATCACATTAGATAAGTTAACGGGAGCTACTCGATAGGCACACTGGCACATGCAATGCTCCAGCTGGAAAAGTGATGGTCGTACAGATAAGATGTGAGCTTATTTGAATTCCACATTACACTGGTCACTATAATGAGAATTGATAACAAGTACCTAGCGGTCATAAAAAAAAGTAAATCGTTTACCAACCTTTACCAATCCTAGCACCCAAACCTTGACCATCTTAAACAGATAATAATACTCCCAGGTGATTCCGCTCAAATTTTAAGAGAGATTAAAAGGATTGAATTATTATATTTCCCTTACTGGTTCATACCCTTACCCCAGTAGTCTTACACCTACGACAGTCTGGGATTTTGAACCGAGAATAGATAGCATGTGCTTAGAGATGAGGAGTATTCACTTCTATCAGTGAAAACAACCATATATTTCATATTTCAATGTCATCCGTGTGGTTTCAAAACCAGTAGAATGTGAGACGCATTATTTTATGCAAAAACTTCACGTATTCATCAACCTTGTTGCTGTTTTAATGCGTTTTTAAAATTTAAATTATGTAAAAACGTCACTCATTCATCAATCTTGATGCTGTTTTAATGCATCCAATTTCTTCGACCTAAAAAGAATCATCCAAAAGAGGAAAGTATTCCTATGTGGATGTAAATTGAAAGGACAATGTAATATAATGCACCACTAATTTAACCAAAAAGTCATATCACTTTAAGTTATTATAGAGGGAACACAATTGATTAATGTGAAAGAGAGATTGAAAGACAAGAAAGTTAGAAAAGGATCTCGGAGTACCGTAGAAAGAAAGATGGACCTCATTGGCTAAGGGGTATTGGGGAAACAGCTGCTGAGCTTATTTGCATATATATTTTTTCGCTTGATTAATCACAACAGAGTTTCATAAACTCTCCACTTTAGTAAATGTTTACAGTGGACAGAAAGCTACCGAGCTGTTTTCGAAAGGAACTCATTTTTGGGGAGAGAGGGCCTGATATCAGTTGAAATCCCTGAGTAAACATGAAGGAAATATACCATGAATTATATATTATGCTCTTCTGCAAAACCACCGTCTGCTCCATTTCCTATTTACATCCCCCCGAGCTCAAATTTGTTGTTCTCATGGCAACCGAAATTCCGCATTATCTCTTCTAATCCCTTTCACTCACAAACGGCTTTATTTCCCCAAGAGCTGAAATTGAGAGTGGGGAGGGTAAGATTTAACATTCTCCCTTTGGAATAACTGTTTGTGTGACTAAGGATAGGATCTCTTATATTCTATCTGCAAAATGGGAAATGAGAAATAAAAGTCATAAATTAACAAGGCATTTCTCTAGAGAACACTTCCCACGAAAATAAAAAAGTATTCATTTGCTCACTTTACGTTCACTGAGAGGCATTGTTCACTCTTGAAAATTCAATGTAACTCAATTTCAACTGTAAGAAGAAGTATGAAGGGAAAGGATCGTAAATTTATGGTGTAATTACAATAAATAATCATGCCGGAGAAATGCCTGTAGTGGAACCAAGCCTTTTGTAAACTAGCTTACTACAGAATAAAAATTTCACTTGATAAAAAATTAATCAGCAATTAAATTTGAAATAAGGAATGAGGAGTAACTCATTTCAGAGGATAGAATGTACAATTACTAAACATAAAAAATGCAGAGACAGCTCTTAAGTATTATCACTCATTCGCCCAAGAAGCGTGATTTTTATATCCATAATTCACATCCACACCATAAAATTAACCATATATAAACAATCAGAATTCATCTATGAAATTTTGAAAATGGATTTTTGGAATAATCAAATTCTAAAACAATCATATTAATATTCCAATATTTGTATATGCGAAAGAATCGGGGAATAACACATGTAGACTATATTTAATAATCTTACTTGGCCAAGAGGCTTAATTAGACAAGATGTCATTACTTGAGTAGTCACCCAGGTAATCATAGAATTCCAGGTTTATACATCATGTACTGACTGGAAAAAACAAACTCCTTATGACAGAACATAAAACAATAAATATTCAAATTAAATTACTTTAGGAGTCAAGCTATATTTTCTAGGCTAAGCTGTGATTATAGTATTTGACTTAATATTACTCGGGAGAGGTTACGGTTGATACGGAAGAAAATAGGCAAGGTATCCCTTCATCACAGAAGTTTCGTGCCAATTTCTCAAAATATCCTTTCGAAACTACAATTCTTCAGTCGATTTAAGGCATACATATACCACCCCAAGAGTATATCTTAACAACCTAAGGTCAAAATCCTAAAAATCATGGCTTGTGCATTTCTTAAGCTATCTATCTAATAAAAATATTCCCCCATAATTCTTCAATGACATTATTTTTGTTTCCAAATAATTGAACTTAAGTAAAGGTTTGCTTCATAGTTGGTCAGTTGGTTTCTCCCGTTAAATGCTAGCGTAGGGTGGCGCCTTAAACGGATTATCCATCTCCCCAGCTGTTTGTTATATACGCCTCCGCTAATTACCCTCCCCTCCCCCCCCCCTCCCCCCCCCCCCCCCCCCCCCCCCCCCCCCCCCCCCCCCCCCCCCCCCCTTCCCCCCTCCCCCTCCCCCTCCCCCCCCCCCCCCCCCCCCCCGCCCCCCCCCC
>WURS02436973.1:0-15288 GCA_011762765.2 Rhinocypha anisoptera | reverse complement strand
TGTTTTTGAAGCATGTGTAATGTTCCTTCACTCGCTCACTGAATTTCCTCCCTGTCTGTCCAATGTAAACGGCAGAAATTGTAACTTATAGACACCACTTTTTTCCATACAAGGGATTTGGTCCTTACTGTTGTGTATAAGATTCCCTAAGCTTACTTTGTTGTAGAAAGAGTACCTCGAGTACCCATAATTTTTAGTAGAAGTGGAATTAAGTTTAATGAGTGTGTTGATAGCTCAGGACATTTTGCAACCATAGTTTTCCTTAATTTTTATTCTATAGTAGGATCCCTCTTCCGTATAAGATCTACTTAAGCTATTCCAATTTGTTATGACGAGTGAATAATGTCTAGGGGATTTATGTCAACCTTTTTAGAATAAGAGCCCACATTTACAGTAAATTATTTGGTAGTGTCCCCCTTGGATAACCGATTTTGTTCATACACAATATTGAAAATCAGGATAGATTTTTAAAATTATTTTTTTACAAGATAAAGTATATAGATTTAGTGCCCACATTACCGTAAGTTGGGGTGAGTTCGGACAGGTGGGACGAGTTCCAACAATCGCACCCGCGGTCTCTTAAATTGTGATTTCCCCAAATGTTCTTATTTCTATATCATTTAATCATGTCTCCAAAGCGAGAAAAGGTACAATATAGCACATTACCAGTAAAAGTGATGGATCTTATACTTCGTGTCGTAGTAAAACCGATAAGTTTACGGTGCATAAGTTTGGTGAAATTTCGCATCACCGAAAAGAAACTACTGTACTTTTCGTTAAATACGTGTAAAATTGACGATTTCACTTTTCATTATAAGCTGCATTATCTCTTACTACACATAGGAAGTTTCATTGAGATATCGCCAATATTCTAAAAACTAGAACATTTTATGTTTTAAGGGGTTCATACGCTGGAGTTCTAAAATACTCGTAAAGGATATTTGTGTGTTTTGTAGGACACAGGTTTGCGTACAATCATTCTCGCTCGGCGCCTCACCTTCTTCGAACATAACTTGAAAGGCAGTCGTCAACTACGTTTTCGGCGTGTTTGGATTGAAACTAAACGAGGTGGCAAGCAAACTATCCACCTTAACTAGCTGCTTGGGGCAACGGCGTATGCCTCGTGATGACGCCTCGTCGTAGGTGTGAAGGACGAATTCTCGGCCCCTCGGATATTGATCAAATATCTCGACCCCGAAAAATAACTGCTAAACATTCCACTTCGTGTGTGCTGTTGTTTCTTTCGACGTTCGTAAGTGTCCCGACTAGCGAAGGCGACGGGGGCGAGGCGTCCTTCGACCCATTGGTATGACACTACAGCGGCGTTGGCCGACGCATCGGTGTGTAGTACGAATCTCTTCTTAAAATCATGGATCCCAAGTATCTAGTGCCTAGTGATTTTCGCCTTCGAGGTTTAAAACGCATTATATTAAAACGCGCTCTTCACCACATGAGTATCATATTCTTCTTCTTTAAACGGTTTAGTGGGGCTGACAAGGAGAGAATAAATCCTGCGTGGTAAAATCACATCCCCAGGAATCGCTTAGGTAATACGTTTGAGAGATAGCGGGACCGGGAAGTTATTATTATTGCGGGCCAATCTGACTGGTTCGACTCTATACCCCCCGCGGGATACGACGTTCCCCAAATATTTCATTTCATTCAGCGCCTTAGACATTTCTTCTGGGTGTACGGTTATTTTTGCATTCCTTAATCTTAAATGAGCGTAAATTGCATATAATCAGGCATAACTATGTGGAAATCCATTTCTGAGAAAAGGAACAACGTACTCCGTATTTTTCACTTGATTTTTAATTTGGTACAACTAGTTTCAACGCTACGGCGTCATCATCAGGTACCAATGATGACGCCGTAGCGTTAAAACTAGTTGTGCCAAATTAAAAATCAAGTGGAAAAATACGGATTACGTTGTTCCTTTTCTCTTAAATGAACGTCTTCAAACCGATTCACTTGATCTGCAAAAATGTCTCTGCAAGTCACTATGTCGTCAAGTTAATTAAAGTCGTATCAACTTACTTTGTCGCCAAAGTAAGTTGGGATGAGTTTGAGCACATTTTAATGATTTAATGTTGATGGTTTTAATGATAACATTTTTTTGATAACATTATTGAACGGCCCTCTTAGTTCATAGTCACATGTGACTGGCGAGTCTCAGCTTTCCAACCGCCAATCTAAATGGGACAGACGGTACATTAGACGGAAAATGTTCTCCGGCACACGTATACCTGCGGCGAACTAGTTTCCTCTCTCGGCAGAGAACAGTGACTGGATTATAATTTTTTGGTTGTGGATCGAACCCTGCTTCCCTAATTATATATATCTTCCCTTTTCATATATTGATGTTTTTTTCCGTGGCTACCGCACGTCCTATACTTAGTACTGCCCACACATTTAAAAATGTACAGGAATCCCGCTACGGGAGTTGCCGCGATCCTAACAGATACGATGTTTGAAACCATCGCGTAAATAGTTTTGAATTTTTCAACGGTATAATAGAAAACTTGAATTCGTCGACAAAGTTTTCCGTACAGATAACGAGCAAGTTATCGATTGGAAAATACGTGATGTCCGTGTTTTGTTCATTAATATTACATAAGTGCTTTTTGTCGCTGCCCAGGAAAAGTCCTTATCTGAAGAATCTGCCGAAATCACAGTCACTCTTATTCCAACGATTTTGCCATTTTTCTCAAATCACTTTTCACTTTCTCTCTCCACGCCGGTCGGGTTAACCTGCTGTTGGTGCAGCTCGTTCGTCGGCTAAACCAAAGGTCGCGGATTTGACTCCAGCCAAGAGCATGCGTTCATCCAAATGTTTATCTATGTGCGGTACTGAATGACATAGTGTTACACTCCCTCCACATCTGTTATCCATCAGTTATTTGAACCCATTCATTCGGTGAAATCAACGAAGCACACACCTTCCACATCCGTCTATTCACAGAGCAAACATTACACATTCTTTCGTCAGTCACTAATTCCTCACTCCATAGTACTGATGTTTATATTAGTACCATGCCTTACCCTAACGCATGTTCTTAAAAAAAAGGTATTTTCATTGCCATGATCTTCGCAAACGATTTGGAGACGAGAATGAAGCTTCAGCTTTTCACCTGTGATACGGACAATCACATCTCCTGAATAGCAATTTATTCCTCCAATGACCTCCATACTATGAAGTATATGAAATCTATAGAGACTAAACAGCCTTCTCTAATTTTGGGCATCAATATTATTAGGTTCTTGTCCTTTTGATATAGGTAAAAGAAAATTTATTTCATATTCGATAAGATATTTTGCTGCATTAAATTAGTTCCTACGCATGGAAATAATTTATGAAACATGAGAGAGGTGGAGTAACTCTGGAATTGAATAATGTGAAAACTCAGAAAAACCATTATCGTTAGGAATCAGAGGGTTTGTAAAAATATATCGACGATGAAATCTGTATAGTATTGCGTTATCGTATAAAAATTTCTATAACTATATACCTAGAGTATTGAAATTGCTTCCCTGGCATAGGACTATTGCATTAGACCAAATTTT
Organism: Rhinocypha anisoptera; assembly: GCA_011762765.2. NCBI lineage: Eukaryota > Metazoa > Arthropoda > Insecta > Odonata > Chlorocyphidae > Rhinocypha > Rhinocypha anisoptera. The sequence goes on along the minus strand of WURS02436973.1, from coordinate 11,724 downwards.
GATGCCTCCTTTTCGAAAAAATAAATAGTAAAGCGAGCGGTGCCTATTGATGGTAAATACTTAAAAATGGCCACTTCAGAGAAAACCTAAATTGGCAATGCAGCACGATGTAATCGCTTGATAGGCCACCTTAACTCAGCCTTCGTTAAAAGAATAAAAATCAATATAATAAATTGTGGTACGTTTTATGACTTTTGAATCCCAATTGAAATTTCACAAGGAAAACGAGACTTTTGTCTCGTGCCTTCAAGCCGCATACTTATTGAGAAAAGCCGGTTTGGTAAATTGAATATAACAACGTGAACGAATGAGGTTAAACTTTTGCAATTGCAGAAATATCTTGAAAATGTATATTTTAAATTTTTTTATTATTATGCGTTTTTGATCAAAAATTAACTAGTTGTTGTACGAAATCAAACCACAGTACCACATCACCAAGGTCGATGGTGTACGTATTTTGGTTTGGAAGCCGAAAACCTTGAGACACCAGTTGGAGAGATTTTCAACCAAATAGGGCATTCGGGGTACGTGATTATTATATAGGCTAAGAATTGTATATTACCACCAAACCACGGAATTGTTTCCAATTTTTTTCCAAATCGATGTTGCATATCAACTCATTATACATTTTGTGCGTAAATCAAAAATACTTAAAATCATCGCATTGTCAAGTAAAAAATGTTATTATTCGTGGCTTCGAATAAATGGGAGTAGGTACCTATGTAACGGAACATAATTTTTTCGAAGATTCTGTTATCTTATCGTGCCTCATGAAATCTTGCCACATAATATGCAGCATTATATAAAAAAAGGGGTTTTCCCCTCCAGGATTTCATTTTGATTACTTCGTCAGTAACAGTTACAAAGTTACAAAATATCATGTATACATTAAGTCAAGATAGATGAGTTTTATGTTATTGGCAATTGTCGGTGGTTTTACACAATAGTGATTTCTCCTTTACTTCCTGCTATTATATCGTATGTGATCGTATCCAGTCGATGTAGTGGGACACTGACGTATAAACTGTAGGGTATCCTTTGAGATCGCACTGCCTGGCCCAAGACACGATGCCCACCACTTGTTTATCTACGTAGAGAGGTCCACCGGAATCACCCTGCGAGGAAAAAGAGAATATTCTCGTTATCCGTCTGTTTTCAACTTCAACATCTACCAGACGTGCATGCCACAGAGCAATGTTGCCCAATGCGTGCGGTGCTTCACGCAAAAACAAACGTTTGCGAAATTATTTAATTCTTAAAATTCACCGACGTTGTCGTAATTCAGTGCCTGTCTCATTTATTTTGACAGAATTTTATCGAAGTTTGCGACAGTATTTGCTTCCAAGTGAATTCCTCCGCAAGTATGAGTGCAGTAGGAACGCGTCTCCGATAGTTGTCCCATGCACGAATAATGAAGTTTGGGGAAAATTCAGTAAAGGCGAAGCAGGAAAAACACTTCAAATTACCGATAAAATACTTAAACTGACAATTTTAATCATGTTAAACTATCAGAAGAATGATTGTTTAATAATGCACTGTACCTGGATATTACTAATGTTAAATATCACACAATTACAATAATAATATTCATTATGTTTCTGCAGCATCCCATATCGAAAATCTCAGGTGTTTATAGAAAGACTAATTTTCCAGTTAAAATTGCGAAATTTATAAATTTATGTACAAGAGATTTCATCTTGTAGGAATATTGACTTGGAACATTAACGATGAAGAGTCATTCAACCAAAGAAAATATTCCGTCACCCTTCGTCTGCGACATACCTTAAAAAAATGTTGAATAATTTAGATTTTGATTTCCTCCTATTTTTAATTCGTGTGCATAGTGTATCCGTACCTTATTTATATTACATAAACATTAGTATTATACATTTTGTTCGAAAATATGATCGCGAATTGGTGGATTATAACAAAATTATTGTCGAAAAATTAATATAGGTATGAGACGTTCTTTTCTGCTTTTAATTTCATAACTTGATTTCATGGCACTTACAAGACAAGATCCTTTTCCACCATCGGGAGTGTCCGCGCAGATCTGCTCTGGATATATTGTGTGATAGTCCACCGAGTAAGTTTTATTGCACTCGCTGCGATCCGAAATGAAAATGTCTACCTTGCGCAGAACTTTGGACAGCAGACCTCCGTACTGGGGATGAGAAAAGGGAATAAAGTTGTTCACTAGCGTGGGAAATCATAATTTTAATATTAATTGCTTCATTCGTTAGTTCGAGGTGATAGGTCTTAACAAATACGCTGCAAGACAAGCTAACATTTATCAATCATCACATGATTTAGGCAATACAGTTACAGTAAAATGTGGGAGAAAATACAAATAATTCGGTAACATTTTTGGGGGCCGTAAACCTCATGGTCCTCATTTGTGGAGTGGACTAATTGCATGGAGATAGGAAACACATTTGATGGTAACGCATCAATCATACCTTTATCCACGTGACGACGATAGGTGCGTTAGTGGTTTTAAATTTCAGTAACATTTATTTTTTTATTTTTGCCACTCTTGCTTTTTAGACCTTGCTCCAAGAGTCGCGTGCTTTAGAATCCAAAGACGTTCACCGTCAAATCATAGAACGTGGAAAGGGAATAAGTTGGACTGATGACATTTACGAGAGGAAGTAAGATTTGCTCTCGCGTTATATCTCATTCGATATGCACCAAATTCATTGGCGTCCATTCATGTCGCACTTAAGGCGCTTAATATTTTTCTCCTCAATGTTTTAAGTAAAATACCGAGATGGTATATTTTGCTGATGACCGATATCAATCAAAAAGTATAATAAAATAATTTTTGTGGGAAGAAACCGGACATAACTTCTCCCGAGAAACGTTACCGCTAGCGTTCCCCATCCAACGACGGTAGCCCGAGTCCCAACAGATGTGTCCTCTCCCGCCGGCGGCAAGCGAACCGGGGCAGTGCCCTCGTCAAACACGAATGCTGGATCGACCTGCGAAAGAAACACATGCATCGACGAAGCTTTTACTTTAAGTGAACTCAATAGCAGGCAAGTTAACTTTAAATAAACTTAATTAATTAAGCGAATAGGACTATTAGTTTGACTGTAGGACTATCACTTTACGTAATCCTGCACGCGGCTAAGGTAGTTCTAAGAATCATCATTAAAAGACTGGAGAGAAGAGCAGACGAATACCTAGGTTCGGTTTTAGAAGAGGCAGAGGGACTCGTGATGCGATAGTTATATTGAGGAAATTGATCGAAGGGAATGTAGAGCATCATCAGATTTTCACCCGTTCATAGTCTCCAGGGCGGGCAGACCCATTGAACCAGGTGCATACAGAGCGATGGGGACTACTTGGAAAAAAGTCATGTGAACTTAGAATCTACCTAAATTACTATTAGACGGAATAGATTCGTACACACTTACTATTGACTGAATCTCTTAATTTATCATCAACTTTAAGTGGACCCATCCTTCAAATTATTGTAGTTTTTTTTTCGAGTTTTACGAAGATTCCAACATTGAATGCATCTCAGCTCAATCAGTAGGGGTGGCTAGTGTCTATCCGAAATTCAAGTACCTTCATTACTGCAATGTCATTGTGCCAGGAGTCATACTCGTTGTAATTTTCGTGCTGGTGAATCTCCAAAACTTGGTGCACAGTGCCCCCATCAGTCCGATTGTTGGTGCTGGCCAGGACCGTCATGTCTTCCGGTGAGTGACTGCGAAAGTATGAAAATCGTCATTATAATTATAAAATCACAGTTTATTTTTCCCCGTAAGAAGGTGTATGCTCTAAAAATGAGCAAATATTATCGTTAATCATTGTAGATAGTACGACGGCAATATTCAGTCAAGTCCCATAATTATTCTTAGCTCAGTCAGCATATTTCATTTTACTTCATTTTAATGAAGGTTGGTGAAGGTGCAATAAGACTTTTTTTTAGTTTTTAGGAAAGTTTAATATGAGTAGGAGATAATTAGGGCGAGCTGATTTAACTCTCTCTTTTTTCCAAGCCTTTTCCATTCTATTAAATGTAAAAATTTCGGTACATTATATTACGTTCCCTAAATATGTTACCCAATTCTCCCTCATTTGGTAAGGGAAAGTTTCTTGTCCGCTCTGCCACTCAATGGTGCGCTACGATGTACCTTATTGATTACTACTTTTACTCTTTATCTCTGTATTAAAATGACCAATATTATTTTAACATATTACACACATACTTCTAGCATAAACTAATCAGTCCTTCACGTCATTTAATATACTCATTCATGTGCTTCTCCTGCCTCGCTTTCCTTACATTTGAATTTCGAGTACCCTATTCAACATCCCACTTATTTTTAATATTCCCTTCGATCGCTTTTTCTGTCTCCTTTGGGATTTCCACTGACACTTATTTTCTCGGGAAAGATAGTCCGAAAGATATCCGTAAAATACGGAAATTGTCTCTTTATTTTGGCATTCTCGGTCCGGGCCTAAAACAAATTGTGCTACCACGGATCGGCTGTACTTGAGTTCTCTAGGAAACTTGCTGCTCAATTTTTTCAGTGATATTTTTTTCATCCTTGTTGTTCTGTTAAAACATTAATTCCCATTATATATTAGATTCTCCTGTTGAAAAATAGATTCCTAACCAAGATACCCGAGTATCGCGGTGAGAATTTTTATTTTATCTTGAAAATATTTAGTAAACCGAGATTCTCCATGTACATTGAAGGTGCTTGATGACAAAGATGAATTATTACCGGATTTACCGAATTACCGGATTACCAGCAATCTGTCTCCAATCGCAAGATTTGCACAGAGCAATTTTGGCCACCAATCCTCGGAATTTGTACACACGTTGGTCTTTTCAAATGCGTGAAAGCGAACATGAAACCGTTCGAAAAACTTGTAATCATCCTAATATTTATTTAACGCTTTTCCCTTCTCCAAAACTGAAACGCAACCTTATGATCCAATCGGAAAAATAAAAACCACTCTCTATTCACGCAGTGATTCCACCTTACCAATATAAATATTGGTTTTATTAACAAATCGATCACTATACTCTCTTGAAGATAAATAAACCAATGTCAAAATGGCATTATATTTCTTTCTTTATCATAACTCACTGGGAACAATGTGCAGCCGTTAAGATGTAACGTTCGTTCGCGATGAAACCTCCGCAGTTGTGGCTCCCGTATACTCGAAGGGAAACCTGTAACGACGGGTATACAAAAATTATATTATTATTATTAGTTACAAGTTGACCATCTGGTCAGGTGGTAACATAAATTTACATTAATCACAAACTTACAAATTATTGCAACAACTACTTGCAAAAATAACTTTTCTTACAAAAAATCACACAAACCGCAATGATGACAGGATATAGAAAAGGAAATGATTTTAAGAAGAAAACATACAGCGATGCATCGAAAAACGTACATTAAAGCAATCCCTTCACAGGCCCCTCAAGATCATTTCAATCATCAAACAAATTACCTAAAAACCTAGAGAGGAGATACGTTTTTGTCTTTAAAGGTTGGCCACGCCATCAAAATAATGTCTTAAATGAATAAAAGTACATGTTATTCAATGATTTCACGGCCTGGGCGTGATTCCTAAGAGCAAGAATCTTTTTTCGCTGGAAGGAATGGTGACATGTGACTAATTATATTCATATTTCAAATGCCACGTAATACTAATAATCATCATAAGTGTTTATCGACTATGATTCCTTGGAACCTTAAGAGTTCCGCGAGCAATGCTGGCGCGACAGCATAATAATGAGTGGCAGTGGCCAATAAATATATACTCGAAACTGGAATAAAGCAATCTCTGAAAGGAACAGATTTAAGTTTGCGATAAGCCCCGGTCCGACGGCGACTATAAATAGCGACACTCGGTGTCGTGAAATTAAATGTCATTAGTCTGACAATGACGTATGGTAATTATTATTCAGCAGTTCTTTATTCAATGGATTTCGCAAGGGTTAAAAGTTTGAGGAACGCAGCCTTATTTCATACATACATTATATGAAAAAAGTCCGTCATTTGAAATCGATTGATAGTGGCAAGATCATTTGTTCACTGAATAGTCAATTAGCATCAGATCACTTAATCGATTGAATCATTTTAGGTCAGTGAATTAATTAGGTTACCAGTTAAGTGCTGGCCATTTTCCACGTGCAAAACTCGAAATCATTCGCCAAAACAACGATATTTCTTCAACTTACCACACCAGGGAACTCTCGCCCGACAACTATTTCCCCGCCGACAATGTAATCATCGATCCCATGGACATTCCCAGACCAAGAACCTGCAACAGGCAAACGTAATAATTAGTTTTCCCATCCAGTTCTTAATTTTTCTCTCTGTGATCAGTTCGCTTTCTCGTGCCAATTGTCTTACGCTTTGGCTTCTGTTCCCTCTTTCGTTGTATTGTACGTATGCATCAATACCATTATAGTCTCGGGGGATTCACGAGCCATGTGGTTTTTCTTTTTTTTGTATCACTCGCCAATTCCCTATTCTCCTTCTCTCTTCCTCGGATCGCATTTTATCATCTCATTTGTCAATTGGGCAAAAACAATTTTGCATTTAGTTTTCATGTTTTTTAAAATGTTTTTTCCTTCAGTGGCTGTGGGTGCCTCTTCATCTGGGATGTCACTTTAGGCTAAGCTCTGCCAAGTAGGTGAAATGTCAATCGTGCCCTTCATCATTTCCTCGTAGTTCTTTGCCCTCAGATAGTCGCTAAAAATTTCTTAGTAGCGAAATTTATTTTTATCCTTGGAGAGAATCTTCTCGATCCATTCCGTAAAAGCATGGCTTCTGGTTTTCTCATTTCCTTCCAGCAATAAAATATAGGATGTGTAATCCAAAAGTATGGGGGATTAGGTGCTAGCGAGAAGAAACTACAAAACATAGATTTGGTGATAAATCTACTTCATGCTTCATACAAAGTGTATGGCCTCCTGAAGCCATACCCTTCATCCGAAGGCGTTTTCGCTGCTGAAAGCGTGCCTGAAACTCCTATCTGGGATTGCGAGCAGCTGGCTATTCATGTTCTCTTTGTCATCCATGTATCTGCGCCCAATCTTAGGAACAGGTTTTTTATGTTGCATTCAGAATGATAATTTTATACTGGATCTGCTGTGGGACTACTTATAAATCACTATCACAAAGTAAGTGTGCATACCTTCTTAGAGCAATAGTTTCGATACGAGCAGTTTACTACAGTATTCACACTGAAGTTACTTTTTTTGGCACAGGGCTGATATGGTACAATGCTTATTAGCATTTCATGTACTCACCAGTTAAATTTTTTCTGCTTAAGCGTTGAATTGTGTTATCAGAACGTATCTCAAGTCCAGACTGACTTTTAAATCGTTGTCTCACTCAGTGGGACTTGGGCCTGTGGAGCATTGGGAAATTATGGAACGCGGAGACACCGCAAGGTTTGTTATCATCGTTGAAGGATCACATGTCACAGGGACCTATGAAATAGGCATAATTCACAGCCTAAAATCTGAAAGAATAGTCTACCGTGGCACGAAGACTACTGGAAAACTGTGACACCTCATTTAAGGGAATTGGGCATGGCTCTGTGGATTCTGAAAGTCGTGTTTTTCACTCTAAGAAAATGGTCGCAAAACTATTAAATAGACCAATGTATAAATTTCATCCCAGTAACAATAAGTAATACTCTTAGAAGTCTCGAGGTATACATTCTGGAAAAATTTGAGCCACTATAAGAATCAATGACCAATTCGAATGAGATAATGGAAGAATGTAACTTATGCAAAGTGGGTAGGAAGATGATAAACATTTTAGATTGCATGGAAAAGGCTGAAAGTATTTAGAAAGGAAATGGTGAATTATGTAAGCGAAAATGCGTTTACGTTATTCACGGCATTAAGACATTCTTGTGCAGAGATGACACAGCTGTAATAGTTTTCAGAATCATTTCAAACTCTACCCTGCCCTTTTATGCTATATTTATAGTCATCGTTTGTGAAAATTAAGTGTGTCAAGAATGCGTAAGACCTTTTATTTTGGGTACTCACGGTGGTCCCATAATACAGTATTTACCGAGAAGCTTACATTTTTCAGGCGAGGTTTTTTTAAAGCAATTTTAATTTAAAATAGAACTTTATAATCCAATCGAGATACGCCGCGTAAAATAGGCCAAGAGTCTGATCGCACTTTTTATATATACTTCAAATCACTATACTCACGATGTATGGACATAATAATAGCTCATCTCTCATTTATAAGGACATTCCTTCCATACGCACACTAGCTGTGTGGTTTGCAGTGTATTATGTAGATGTATTCCTACTCCATGGCAACTTTAAGTACAAATACTTACCCAGCACCACCCACACAAGGAATACAAGGAAGTTTAGAGTCCTCGAAGCCATTTTCGTCTGTGGTATTGTTGGCCGGGCACCATGTCACCAAGTCTAGAATTTTTCTCACGCTAGTGTGTAACCTCGTCCTCCCAAATCTCGTCCGATAAGATTAATTAATCGTTGATTCCATCTTGATATTTCTAAGAAATAACCTTCTTTGGCTCTTTCAATGTAACTATTGGCAGTATGTTAGAAAAAACTATGAACAATAAGTTGTGTTCTCGAAATTGAATAATTCTACTAATTATATATGATCGATTGATTTTATATGATTGTCAGTGGAGTAAACAATAGTTGAACTAGGTTATACTTTTTGAGAAAATACCTACATCTACTTAGTGTCTATAATGATCTGTGTCTTCTATTTTTAGAAACACCATTCGCATTTATATTTGCCAATCAAAAATGTTCCCATTTTAACGTGCTCAAAATAAATAGCCAATGTACTCACACATTAAAATTTGATTTTAGCATAGAAATTATGTGCTTGATTACCTTTTTAATTCGGTAGGAAAATAATTTCATACATATAATTCGTTCTTATGTAAAGTAGTAATTTTTTGGTCTACTGTATGCAAGCGATGTCAATTAAATCAAAAAGGCATTTTTAAAAATACATAAACTCATTTTTCACCTACAGTACTTCATAAGACACTACATCATGTGAAATTTGGGTAAGAAACCGAACCACGTCTTGACCTGGGAGACCGTGCTATGTGAGGGTTTATTGTACTCAAAGTCTCTTGAAATTTCTTCATTTTTTAGCATATCCTTAATTGATTAATGAACCATTAATTCATTTATATATTTCTAACTAGTTGTTTATTTACCTGTTGTTTCACCGAAAGTGCCGTATTATGAATACAAGGACCAACACTATGACTAAATGTAAATCAAGTAAAGAAGCCCATTACTTACATTTTTTCTGTCTATCCCAGAGCTTGTTGGACCCATTTGGCATAAAGTATGAACAACACATTCACCCTTTTCGACCTAGTATGAGGATATTCGGGAGGCCCCTCAAACCATTGCAGCAATATTATATCACTCTGTGTTACCTTATCAAACTCTGGGCTATCGTGAAAAAAGTATTATGCTGCGTAGTTTGTTAAATACTTTCAATCTGTAGCTGAAAGCAATTAAGCTTCGACAAGATCGAATCGTAATCGTTTTTCGACACGATGGAATCCTAGAAATTCATTTCATCTCCCGGCAAGATGGTGACAATTTGAATTCACGAATCCCGTCAGATTTCGTGATAGGCGTCAAGCCAATTAATTGTCTCATTCTTAGAACATGCAAAAATGTCCCCCTCCCCCCCGAGATTAATTAAGTTTATTCATTTATAATAACCTACAAGACCATCGCGGTTTCCGAATTCCGTCTAACTTTTTAGTTTTTGTTATATTCCAGTTTTTCACTCAATGTGAAAAAGGTTGTCAATGTTGGCGATTTAAAGGAGCATATTTAGTATTTGTCAAATTTTGAAATTACTACTGGAAATACTTTCGTCGTGCAAAACTCTGCAATCATAACCCGCCTATTCATTAAACAAAACGTCTGAATGCTAAATGTAATATCTGGTAGTCCCGCCGACATGGCTGAAAGTGAAGATGTTCTATTGCTGTATCTTACGACTTGGCTTCTCTTCACTCACTCTTGATATTTCCTCATTTTGTGACTTTCACGCTGTTTATCTGTAATTCCCACATCCCGTTGGTTGAGGCGGGCAAGGAATTCGTCCGACTGATGATAATTATTGGGAATACGTTAGGAGAGGTGATGAGAGATTCACCACGTCGCTAAATTAATTCGGAAATCACAACTAAATTAAGTCTGGTCGCTCGATATGAAGTACGACTGTGGTTAGATATAATTGCTGCACAGATTCAAACGACAATTAGTTCTGAACCCGAATTACTTTTGTCAGACAACGGACCGAATGTGTAACCGGCCGATTTGTTGAATTCTTGCCATTATCCGCACATTCTCGCGTCAAAACATTCGCAGAAAAATGCAATGCCAAATGCCGACCATGATCTCATGCAACCGAAATTCTCTATCCAAGACTCTCTTTAACTCTCTCTATCTCACTGGCCGCCCTGACTGTCAAAATGCCGTTACTTATGAATATTTGCAGCAAATAAGAAGAACACGTACAATCATCTACTAGCATGGACAACCTAGGGAAAAAAATCAAGGTCGACCGTGTGTAATGATCGTGATTACACTTTGAACTGCTCTATGTGAATATTAACGCCCCTGAATATGCGCCTGTAAGTTTCCGAAATTTCTTTTTCGGCCCTAAATTTGTTTTTCCTGGTCTCTCGTTTGGATTCATGTACTTTCCGCCCGTTGTCATAACGCCACTAATATTTCTTCCGTCCCTGGAACATCGGCATCCCGCTTCACGACAATATCGTACATCCGTGTAATACCGTGCCGCCCCTAGTTACAGAAACTGGGAATCCTCAACGTGAGGTGCGGCCGGTTGTTGAATATGCCACACCCTCCCGATCTCCCCCCTCCCCCTTCGTCCCTCCACCTCGACTCCGCTGACCTTCCCATCCTACATCTCCTCCCTCCTCAACCCCCTTCGGCAGTAATCCTCTAATCCACATAAATTGAACCAATCCACGGGACACGAAGTTATTCCTCGGCCAGCGCTCCTCTCCCTTTGTACTTGTGTGTGTTTGTGAAAGAGAAGAAGGAGGAATTTTCTTTAGGTAAGCATGCCATTAGACTTTTAAAGTTTTGCTCGACTTTGAAGAAGCAACCCACTCACGAGGCAACAAGCAATCCCCTCTTCCCCCGACTCCCTCCCTCACTTCCCAGGGCATTTCCACCCGCTCACACAGGCACTTGGTCGCATTGACGGACATTCTTCCACCGTACCAGCCGAGAATGGGGAATTCTGCCGCCGGTCACCAAGAAAAATGGCGCACACTGTTGCCGAATTTACTCCACATATGATGACATCCTCATTGAGCTAGATTGCCAGGAGAGTGAAATCTGACAAATATGAATGCCATCAAATTCGTAACGTGGCGATGAAAAAGGCTCTCTCTCCACTGCCTATGTAGACATCCCTACTAGTAGTACACGCTCGCTGGTACTCTTCTACAAATGCGGGCACTAGGACGGTGGCCGCTCATAGCCCCAAGTCAGGATGTTACATAACTTCGCCCAATTTTCAAAAGAGTCGTCCAGTAGCATTTTTTTCCTAGCTCAGTGATTATTTCATTCAATAATACCGTGTGTAATGATCGCGATATCACTTTGAACTGCTCAATGTGAATATTAACGCCCCTGAATATGCGCCTGGGGTA
>WURS02436962.1:0-15288 GCA_011762765.2 Rhinocypha anisoptera | reverse complement strand
GGATGAATGGGGTGGCGGTGGTTGGGGGAGTGGAAAATGGGAAAAGATATGGGGAGGGGCCGGCGTGGTGCGATGGTGGTGTGGATGTGGTGGAGGGGGCGATGTGTGGGGTTGAATGGGAGGGGAAAGAAGAAGGGGGACGGGGGGGGGAGAAAGAGAGCACATAACGGCGCGACCGGAGGTAGTGGGGGGTCTGTGGGATAGAGGAGAAAGAGGAAGAGAGAGGAGGGAGAGGGTGGAGGGAGGAGTGAGGGAGTAGAGAGAGAGGGTTGGGAGGGGATGGTTTTGGGAAGATACTAAGGATGCCGGGGGAAATCGATTCCACTTCCTTTTTCACACGTAGTGGCAGAATGCTGTGAGAGGTGCCGCGGAGTGCATGTCTTTTCAATGAAACAAAAATATTCTGGCCCCATCCCCCGCCCTCTTCCCCCCCCCCCCTCTCTGGGGCGTTGGATGGTGGAAAAGCGCTAAGCCAGCTGATTCCGATTCATCCACGTTGCCTGCTTTATGTGGGGAAAAAAATTGCCAGGGAAGCAGGTGATATTTCATTTTTGGCATCGGAACCAAATGTAATTAGCAAACTGTTTGCAGAGAGTGAGACAGAGGAAGAGGGAGATATTTTGGCTTTGGAAGTCAGAATTTCAATATCGTTCGAGAGAGGAATGGCTTTTTATTTTATAATGAGGAAATTACTTTTATTAATTGGTCTCTGGTCTATTTGGTATCGAAAGGATGCCTTATTTGAATATCCGTATGGTCATCTTCATAGAGTTAAGTTAGGTGCAGATAGATTTAAATAAAATTGCCATGCTGGGCTGAATTTTCTCACCCTAGAATAACTGATTTATATGAAATATAAACCTCTAATGAATGTTTTGTGAGGCTTTTACATTAAAGAATACTGGAGAACATTTTTAATTTATTTAATTTTGAGGTCTTTGAAATGCCCGATAGAAGGTACGCGTACTGTAATATATTTTCTAGGATTTAAATAGCCCCATTCTTTAGAGATCAGGTATTAGGTTTTGAGACCTTTTCACGGAATATAATCTTTCGTAAGATTTTTGGAATGCTGAAAAATAAACTTTAATAATTCCATTTCCAGCTGTTTAAACTCTCCTATTCTATAAATCGTGCTAAAATTCTCCTTCTATGTTCTTTTATGCTATTAATCTTTTGTGAAAACTTATTTTTCTATACTTCCATTAGGCTCCTTTAACAATGGAGTCAAATTCTCTTAAACCAAAACAGATATCTAAAGGTTATACTTTGTTCACATACTTTAAAGTCTTTGTCGAAGCTAAACGCCCAGAAAACATCTAATAATTTACTATTTTTATTTGCTAAGAATTTGTAATCAAAGTAAATTGGAAAGTATTTGTTTTCTGTTGGATTTTCATTTATTCATTCTCCATAATACAAAATCATGAGGTTGGATTAATTCCCGAGTGGATTTATTCAACTTCGACCACAAAGGTAATAGGATTTCAAATTTTTTAATGAAATATTTGCAATAGTCACGCATTTTATGAATAATAAGATTTCAACTTAGGAGATAGAAATCACCTATGAAAAAATCGTAAATTATTCCCTACTTCACATGAATCGCAATTTTATGTCTTCAGCTGATACCGGTCAAGCATGCTTTTTATCTAAACATAATGTTCTGAATATATCAAAGAAGTGAAGCCTAGAGGGGCGGAGTGATGGAGGAAACAACTTCATTTGGGAATAAATTATTTTATTGTTTTAATGAAATTCATTTGTTTTATAACACTTAGATTTTCCATATGGGTCTTCACGAGCGTATTAAAAAATGGCCGGATGTAAGGAAAATTCCTACGGGGATGCTATGTGAGCCACACGAAGTGAGGTCTAGACGCGCCTTGCCCTATACGGAAAAAAGTTATTCTGAACGGTTAGTGCACTCCCGGTAATCCGGCATTATCAAGATGATGGTAGATTTGGGTCAGGAGTGCCCGTTTGAAAAATTCAAGGCGGAAACTCCAAGTAAATATTAAACCCCTTAATTTACTATTTATTAAATCGCGCAACCCATTCCTAGAAGATTCGCAGACGGACAATGCCCACCGTTTCCTCCCCGAAGGGAAGAGTAGTGACCCTCAGGCCCCGGCCTCCCTGACGCCCCTGGGCCCCTCCACCCCTCCCTCCGCCCGACTACCCACCCGCACACATCGGCCAACAGCGCATCTGGCCATCCTACGCCAAGAATTCCCGGAACGGGAGCCAAGGGCTGCCAATAAATAATGAACGCCATCACTTTAGCCTGCAAATGGATTCAAATTTATTCTCCCAAGTCCCGGCGAAAACCACCTCCGCGGCAGGGGCATTAAAGGCTAATGCGCGCGCGCGGATCGCAGACTCGCTTAAACACGTTTAACACGTCGATTACAACAGTAGCGGCTTTATAAAAAAAATATAAACGGCCGTTGGGAATGTCCGAGGTTTTTAAGCTGAGCTGCTTCTTCGCCTCTTCGGCGTTGGGTCGTGAGCGGAGGGTAAATATATATTTTCTCTTTCTCCTAGTTGATAACGATGGTGGTGGCCACCTCTCGATAGTGTAGGTCCAATCCTCTTTTTTTTGTTTTTCTTGTTTTTCTGTTTAGTGAGTTTTATTGTGGGTGTATATATATATATATACACACACACAGCATTCAGTTCGTACGTTTGGTGTGTAGGGTGAGGGTAGAGCTCTAGTAGCGTACTAAGCCATTTGGCTCGAGTAGAAATTCACACATCAGAGCTAAGTTCCTTCCCCTGTACCTACAATAGCTTCCCGGGAAGATACTCTGGTATCCAGAGAATCATTCAACTTGGGTTTAGCTTGAGTTTTCAGAGGCGCCATCGGGACTTGAACCCGGCTCACCCGTTCAGTAGCCGAGCTCTTATCCACTGGGCTACCACGACCTCCCTTGAATATATATATATATATATATTTACATATATGAATATGTATATATATGTTATATATATATTCACAAATTCACACACATAGATATTTCATATTCACCGTTGAGTTTTGACAGAAAGCGCAAGGCCCCCGCGTTTTCTCTATCTGTCTCTCTTTCTCTCTCTCAAAATCTTGAAGGAGTCTGCCAACTGAAATATCAGGTTGCAGCCACCGTGATGAGAAAGCGGAACGGCAACGATGTGATTTATCGATGGCCGCGTTTTTTGATTCGCGGGAGAGGCGCGCGCGGAGGCGAGCAGCTATCAGAAGGGATGGGGAGGAGTGGGGAAGCGGAGATCAATGGGGGGGCGGGAGGAGACTGACAGACAGACAGAGGGAGAAAGGGAGCGAAAGAGAGGGAGGGAACGTAACGCGTCGAACCCCTCGTCCGTGCGCCCAACGTCCCTCCCTCTCTCCTCAAACATCCCTCTCTCACTCCCCATAGACATCATCTCCAGGAGAACGAGGGTAAGAATAGAGGGATATACGAGTGAGTTAGGGAGAGAGATAGATAGAAAGGGTGAGAATAGGAACCCTCAGGCGTCCAAGAACTTTCAAAATGGGGCAGGGAGGTCGTATTGATGCTCGGAAGGGAGACGAATGAACTTTTTGCCTTGGGCTTTGGTGGTTTCTCGAAAAAATAATAAGTTTATTTACGTCTGTGCTTCAGTAATGGCATATATATATATATATATCTATATATAGTGAGAGAAGAAATATATATATTTATAAAACTACACATGCAGAACACAAATTAAAGAACACTTAGACTTGGATCCGAATTTTTGGTGGTCGAAGCACACCTTTTTCTTAGAAATCGAGGAAGAGATTCTTCTTCCTCGATCCCTAAGAAAAAGGTGTGCCTCAACCACCAAAAATTCAAATCCAAATGTGTTCTATGTTTCTCGTGTGCTTCTGTAAGTGTAGTTGTATCCACTGCAAGTGTGGACTCCCCATCGTATTTGATATATATATATATATATGCAGGAACTACCGCCACATAACGAAAATATACTATTAGTAATAGGAAATAAGGCAAATTAAAGGACGAATTAAAAAATTAAAGTATGTTGGAAACCCATATATATACATTCCTCTCTCCGTCCGCCACCCAGAAATTTGTCAGACATTGGTCAAAATATGGATGTGAACAACATAACTTAAAGAAGTGTTATGACATCGAATTTCTTTTGGTGTCTTCGTTGAAAAGCGTCAAATAAATTAAAGTGGTAAACTCGGACGTGTTTCCTGTTACTTTATCTATGTGTATATATTTATTTTGACATATAGGGCATCTCGTTGCTTCAATTTCATTCTCGGCACATTAGTTGCAGCGGAATCGTGAAGTCCATAGGAGCGATAGTTTTTAAGCGAATTCGCTAATTGTACGTAATTTATTTTTAAAAATACTAACCTAACTGAATATCTCGAGGAGAAAATCGAAATTACAGTTTTTAAACCCGACGGGGTGTTCCCATTTAGATTTTTGACGTGTTACCTTTCAATTTAACCTACGATTGCACCTGGAAATGCTTATAGTATTAGGAACTGATGATAAGGTGGCGATGATCTCATTGTATTCATATAGGCATTTATGAGTTTCGACCAAATGGCTTGTGTTTATTTTGGAACCGACGAGTCCCGTATGCTATTTGTGTGGGAGCAGTTGTCACTTGACTTTATTCTAAAACGATTTTGAGCTAAGATGGATTATCACGGCAGACGTGTTGGACACCTCAGGTCTTATCGTGGTACGTAATTTTACACACATGATTGGTAATAATTTAGTAATTACTCGTAGTAATCTAATAATTGCTGAGTTACTAGTTGCTAGGTCCTTTTGTGAAAGTTATCTAGCTTAATCGATAAAAAATTGTATCTTCTGTACTATCAACTTAAGTGAGTAATGATGGCGGTCATTGGTTAAATTGACTTATTTCTTTTCCGGCATTAGGAGAGGATTATTCACCTTTCGCTTTGCATTGGGGGCTGAGGCTGAGTTAAATGGATAGCAGAAGACTTAAATATTCCCGCTAGCGACGTGACTAAAGAACAGTATGGACCAATGTGTGCGCGTTCCTACCCGAGAGGGAGTTAGCTCTGAATTCAGAAAAGTATACAGAACAATGAACGGTTCACCTCTAAGGAGGAGAGGCGGGAGCTATATAACGCTCCAGAGAATGTGGACTCTCCCTTTGCCTTCTGTTTGCGCCGTATGGAAAGGCACTTCTACTCTGTCCACAAATCGACTGTCATTAATGCCATGAATGCACAGAATCTGTGAAAGGTATGCATGGCATATTCGGAAATCTGGAGCACTCGATCCATTGTTCAGGGTTGAATTGTACAAGAGTAGCAGAGGACGGATAAATTTACCTTCGTTGAAGAATCGTTCATTTTTTTGTATTACGCCTGACAGAATTAAGTATGCTTCAGTAAGAATGAATCACGATTTAAAAAACCTATGGTATTCCTCTGCCTGTTTGTGTTTTAAATACTCCGGTCTCGAAATCGTCGATGCCCCACTTCTAGAGAGGCGGCTACTCGGTTTATCTGCTAAAAAACGATGAGAAATAAATGGGGAAACTATGTGAAACACTTGAAAAATTATGCCATCTTGCTTTCTAAACTCATTGACGTGGCCAATAAGTTACGGTTGCTGTTGCACTCGAACTCGAATGATAAAAATATACTCTTATACTTCTGAAACGGAATGAGTGACATTTTGAAGAGGGAGAACACCAAACAAAACTTATGGGGAACGGATCTCCAAAATTTCGTTTTTTTTTAAATCCCTTTCAAGAGGATTCCATGGCAAATATTTGTTTCTCTCTGTCCTGACCTAAGGCAAGCGACACGAGGACAAGTTATCGCATTTATTCAGCTCTCGATGTGCTGGAGTTCGTAAAGTAGCTATTCCAATATTAAAAGGATATTTCTGAGGCACTTGACGACTTAATAAAAGGAAGGGTAGGTACATATTTATGCACATATATTTATTCTAAAACGATTAAAAAATACTTTATCACAGTGATTCCTTACAACCTATGAGTAAATCTTACCGTAAAATTTCGTTAAACAAACGCTAGCACGGAATTTCTCAGAAAGTCAGTTTGCTTTGCAGTCATATCTTACGCAATCAGATGAGAAAAATCGCATTCTCAACATTTGTTTTCTTTATTTTTTTATTACATTCCGGCTCCATAGTTCGATCTTTCAGTATGTAAACTGTGCCGCACAATGGTGTTCATGTTTATTTATATATTTTTATTAAATGATGGCACGATTAAATTACGAGAAATGTTAATCGCATTTCTCCCAAAACATTATTGATTATAATCAGTGGAATTTACCATTTGTAATGTTTCGACCGGAATGAAAATGCTTGTGTGTATATATATATTTGTATATATGGATATATATATATATATGTATATATATATTTATGAAACTTGTAGAAGATGGACAGGAAGACAGTGAGAACGGCACAAGTTTAACTTACTTAAATATTTCGTACTGCTAGCTTCCTTAGAGTTCTGAGAGATTAGTCAGCCCGAAATATCGCAGTAAGATTAAATTGTGACGTTCTCTCTTTTGTTCCTGTCCGTCTCCTGTCTATCTACTACAAGTTTTGTGCATCGTCGAATGGCTGTTTCATTGTTCTCACCTTTATATATATATATATATTTATTTATTTATACAGGAGGAAGACAAAATGTACTGTGGAGAATGAAAACACTGGTTCAATAGAGAATAATATTACCCTCAGCCAGGATTTCAACCCGGGTCTTTCGATTTCCGATGAGTCGCGCTACCAATTACGCTCCACGAAACTCAGGTTTTACTTAATAATCGGCATAGTTTATATAAATCATCTCTCCGACTTCTCTTCAGTCACCAATATTAAAGAAGAATGAACAAACACAGGGGAAGGAGCATTGTTAATAGGCAAACGAAGTCGAATAAATATAGTGGGCACGCATATCCTAAATAGAAGCTGGAGCCAAAATGGCTGTATTCATTTAGATACCAACCGCAAGATGGTGAAAACACACGATAAATAATAGAAAATATGGAATGGAATAGTAACACACATCATTCCTTCTATCCATCCATTGCTATTATTTTATACTTTTCCTCTCGGTCTGAAGAACCTGATATTAGTGCTGACCAGACTCGAAAGAACACCTTGAAAAAATAAAATAGGGAGAGAAAATGGTGGCGCGAAAGATGGAAATGCACAGATTTCAAAGAGCGTTCCTTTTTACCTTAAAGATACCTTTACCTTCAGCCGGCATTTAAACCAAAACCCAACGATGTCGTTTAAAGATGTCTGAAATCTGACATCCCAGCCAACCCCGAATGTTCCATCGAAATTCATTATCCATCGACTGGGCACTCTACGACGTGTCCCCCTTTTCACTTCCTCGATGTCTTTTGGGTGCCCTGGGAAATTCTAGCGAAGATCGCTGAGAGATGCGGCACTCGCGACCCGGAAACGATTCTGCACGTACCCCTCCCCCCTCTACACCTCTGTCTCTCTCTCTCTCTGTGTCGAGTGGCGCCCGAGCGCGAGAAAAAGAGAGAGGGGGCGGAGGGGGGGGGGGGGAGAGAACAACCGTCGCACCGTGAGACGGAAAAATAATCCTGCGACAGCTGATGGAATTTTTTGAGTGTGTTTGTGTGTGTGTGTGTCGCCGCGAGGTGTGTGGCTGGCGCCCCCGCTAACCGCAAGGATTCATTAAGAAAAACTAGTCCGTACGAGGGGGTGTGGAGGAGGTTGGTGGGTGGGAACGGGGGAGGGGGAGAGAGAGAGTGAGTGAGAGAGAGAGAGAGAGAAAGAGAGAATGGGGGAAGTTTGGAAGGTGGTGGAGCGGGAGAGGAAGGCGTGGGAGAGTTAAAAAATGTCTGGCACACTACACGGTTCCCTTCCCTATCATCCCTTTTTCTGCGTTCTCTAGAGGACGCCATTGGAGAATAAGAGAAGGAGAGGGGGGAGGTGGGGAAGGGAGAAGACCTCGGTGTGTTTGTGTGTGTACTCCGGTGAGTGAGTACACATTTCTCTCACCCACCGCTCCTGTTCATTCGCACTTTTGTCTCCCAAACTCCCCCACCCTCCCTTAAACACACACACACAACGCCTCATTCTCCCTCTGTATTTCTCTCCTCTCTTCCTCTCGCATATATACCACCTCCTCCGTCGTCCCTCCCACTCCTTTTCTCCATATCTCCTGCGTCCGTTCAGGAGAGAATGAGCAGGGCGGAGGTCTAGAGAGAAGTTTGAGTATTATTATACGCAAAGTTACGGTGTGTTTTTCATTCTAAAAGAATGGATGGAATCCACTTGATTATGGCCAAAATTATCACTTTTAATACCTTATTTCCGTAGTGTAATATTGCTGATGTAGGCGAAGGGTACCACTTGCTCTAACAATTCTCCTCAAAGTGTAGTGTTTTAGTTACACTAAATATTTTTCCTTAGCCTGCGAAGAATTAAATTAATATCACATTTAGTTCTTAAGAATTTCAAAAAATGAAAGTCATGGAATTATGGCGAACTGTCGTGTTTTTACGTTTATATAGGTACTGCCCTACTGCTCATCCTTCTTAATTATTGTATATTTTTAAGGGGGCGACAAAGAATATGTTTACCTCACTATATACACAACACGACATCCATGGAGGTCTTATGAAACATTTCATCGGGCCTCTTCCACGTCCTCTTTCAAGCCGCTTTTAGTCACGCTCAGCCTTCGAAATTGCTGTCTCTTCGTGTCTCACTTAGCGGCGACGACACGTGGTTTTGTTTGCTTGTTCATTTTGCGAGCCGTCGTCTTTCTGAATTTCCGGTTATTCTTCTTCGCTTGCAATTTCACCGTGGGTGAATAGGTGCGTAGAAGTAAACGAGAAGGAACGGAAGCGACTTCCGCCTAACTGGAGGAGGACCGTTCGACCTCAAATCTTGCTTCAGGGACTTATTGCTTCAGTGCGACTTCTTGTCCTGAACGTAGTAATCGCATTCAGCGAGCCCGTCTTTCTTCCTTTCGTTTCGTTTCCTCTGGAAAATTTTCCCGTCACACTTAAATTCCGAGCCGCGTGGAAATTTTGGATTTCAGCCACGAAATCGGCAAATCGACTCCTCTTGAGACGCCAGGTAAAAGCGAAATTCTCCGTGGTCCCCGAGCAGAATCTGACGAAATGAACGGCTGTTATTACGGGGAGGCTTCATTTTTCTAGTCCTCGCGTTGGCGATGTGTCCGGGCAAAGCGGAATCGAATGAAGTGGGACGACTTTCACAACATCCCTCTAACTTCATTCTCACTCCTGACGCAAGTAACAACTTCCTAATTCGGCCTTTTCCCGGCTGAAATTTTTATCTTTATTTCTGGCCTGTCATCGTTTCTTTTTTTTCCTCCTTCTCTCTAAAAATGTCAGCCGCCCACGACAGAAGAAATCCCTCATGCCTCCCAAAACGCACTTTCTCTGCCTGTAATTTATTTGTATGAATGGAGACATGCAATGTTCCTACAAGGTTTGACTGCAGGCATAATATCAGGGAGATAATAGATTTTAAATGTCATTTTTTCCTCGTCGCATTAGGGACTAAAATAGATACGATCGCAATCGCTAATTGGATTAATAGGATGTGTAAAATATATCTTAGTTATATTACTTGCACTATTACGTTTTGTACAATTACGAACATTTTTCTCTTATAAATAGAAAATTAATTTTCCAATAATGGTTTTTCGTACAATTTCGCACCAGCAACCACACCGCCACTTTTACCCCCGAAATCCTCCATTATGAGAGGAAAAGCAGAAGGTTGGACGTCATTGAGCAATTTGAAATCCTCCGTCATAACTTAGACACCGACCACACAGTTGTCAACGAATATTTTGTTCGTTGTTATTTATGTTTTGTATTTAAGCTTGCTCTTCCAATATACTTCACCAGATGATGGCGATCATCACTGAAACCGGTCGTGTTTTGTAATTTTGTGTATCTTTTGTGGAACTATAATAGTTATTAAAAAAAACCATCACTCTATCATGGAATTCCACCAAGCGAATAATTTCAAGACCTTAAAATACAATTTCATAGCATGGGTCTGAGTGATGGGCAGGACAGAAAAGGTGATTCACATTAATTCCTTTCCTCATCATAAATGGCAAATTTTATTTTAAGAAGTTACCCCTAAATTTGGAAGAGAAAAACGAGTTTTCTGATAAGAATCTTTACAACTGAACTTTGCCGAATCCCAAACATGAATAAATAGTAGAACTGTAATTCAACCTCTTACAAAAAAAAACATATAACTTTAAACATATCAATGTAAATATTATGTGCATCCATCAGAATAAGCACATACATTAAAGTATGCCTATATTTTTTGGTTATCATTTCATTGTCAGAATGACAGGAGATGCAGGTTATTTTTTATAGTTAAATCAAGTGTAAAGCATGAATTTTCTTAATATATGAAACAAGGGTGTGAATATTTTGCTTCAATAAGAAATGCTCTTTAATGGAAGAGTTTGATTACATTTATCCAAAGTTTAAATAGTTTATTTGTAATGTATAATGTAAAAACAATAACTTAATGGAACAACTCATTAAAAAGATAAATTAAGACCAGCGATAGTTTCAGGATTAACTATGTGAAATTCTATCATCTTGAATTTAAAAAATTACAAATACACTGCAATTTCACAATTTTTATTAAACTCACGACCCAGGTTTCACCACAGCGTGGCATCATCATGAAACTATCGCTGATACCATATCAATATAAAATTTTAAAGCTGACAATATCAGTCTATTGTAAATGACTATCTATAAGCCTGATATTTTAAACTTTAAAATCAATTTCTCAGTTTATTGTATGATAGTTTCCTTTCATGATTTATGAGTTGATATGGAATATATTGATGCCATTGTCACTGGATAGCATAATGTATTATGAGTATGAAAAAGAGAATACCATTAATTTACTTGCCTATTTACTAAATGATGGGTAATCTACTGGTTAAGGTAGGTTTTTTACTTGTCTCAGGTTAGATTTTTTTTCTGCCACATCTCATTTCCTTATGCACACACATATTTCCTCTTCAAATCTGTATACTTTCCACCACTTACCATTCCATCCAAAACCTCTCTTCCCTTCCTACCCCTACCTCACTTATTCGACATTCTACCCTCCACCACAACCCTCAACAACACATTGGCTCTCAGTACCCCTTCCATCCACCTTCCCTGCCTACTTTGGACTTTATGCAGGAATCTCACCTCCTTCCCTATCCTCTTTAGCACTTCTTCACTAGTTTTTCTCTCTATCCACTTCACCTTCTACATTCTATGGCCAACCCACATCTCAGAAGCCTCCAATCTATGCTCATCATCCTTCCTCATGGACCAGGTTTTGGATTCATATAATGCTGTGCTCCACTTAAGGGTTTTCAACAGTCTTTTCTTCAGGTCTTTGCTCTCTTATCAACTCCATCCTTTTTGCAAAGACCTCTTTTTCTAATGCAATACAATAATTCTAATATCCTGGTCACTCAGTTCACCTTCATCTATTATGCTTCCCAAATATGTAAACTTTTCAACCTGTTCCAATTTTTACCCTTCTAGTATGATATTTAGCCTGGCTTTCTTATATCTTGAGAATCGTTCAATAAGCTCAATAGTATGGGTTATTTAGTTGCCATTACTTTTTGTAAATAAGACAATTATCTTTCATAAGATAAGTATTTACCATTGGTAAAGTATAGTTGAATATACCATTGGTTGTGATGCACATATAACTTAATTGCTGCAATTCCCAGTATTTGAAACTAATATTGTATAGTGATTGATTCTAGACAGTTTTATAATATTTATACTTGTTTGTGTAGTTACGTACTCATACCAGACCTGATGACTTTTAGTGTCCTTGGGATTGACAATAATAATAATGCCTGCTTGTCAACTCCATTTGCGAATTACACTTCTAATTCATAGAACCTGTCATTCCTTTTGCCTTTTCGACACTATGAGCATACAATGGAGGACCTTAAGTGCACCACCAAGCCTTGCCACACGATGCCATTGTGGTGCCCCACCCCATCCTCATTCCCCCCTCCGTAGTTTGTGGGTTTGAGACCCTCTTAGGGCAATGTCCAAAGCTTGTCTGTGGCTTGGCATGTGGCAGGGCACTATGACAGTGGGGGGTGGATGAGGGAGAGAGCTGGATAGACGTGAAGGCCCTTCCTAGTGCCATCGTTCCTTTTAGGAGTTGAATTGTGCCAACTAGCTCCTCGGGCAGCCGTGCCCTCGAATCAGGCATAATTCTTTTGCTTATTGGTTTCTTGCCTTTTGGAGTATGCACTATTTGCCAGTTTTATTTACTACGTGTGTCTCAAACGCTCTCAGGATTATGTGTATTTGATCTGCCAAAACAACTCTCAACTCCTTTCAATTTTTCCACTTCTTTGGCACCAGAAGTGGAGCCTCCTCTCCCCTCCCCTCCCCCTTATCCCCTTTTGACCTCTGTTTCCCCTCCCTCATACAATGATGGCATTCCTTCCAACCCTCCTAGTCCCTCCCTCTCATCTCCAGTCCTCTATTCCACTCACTCTCTTCCTCCCTCTCCTACTCCCTCCCCTCCACAGCTGCCTGCACCTCATCACTCTTTCACTGTTGTGCATTTGCCGGAAGCATGGAGTGAATGACTATGCTCATATGGATAGACTTCTCTATGCTCACAATGCCATTCTGCCATTAGGAGTGGTTGCGACAACATTAAAACGAACTTCAGAAATATAAAACAAAGACCTTTATCATGGAAACGTAAGAAATTAATTCGGCTGTGACAATGTCCAGTCTTGCCAAAGCCTTTAACTTGCTTATTCCTCATA
Organism: Rhinocypha anisoptera; assembly: GCA_011762765.2. Classification (NCBI taxonomy): domain Eukaryota; kingdom Metazoa; phylum Arthropoda; class Insecta; order Odonata; family Chlorocyphidae; genus Rhinocypha; species Rhinocypha anisoptera. The sequence goes on along the minus strand of WURS02436962.1, from coordinate 2,418 downwards.
TTCATCATGTCTATATGTTCCATTTTCCAATCATTTTAGAGCTTAATAATTCACAATTTTTTTAAATTACTACAAAATTGTAACCTTGGGTTGAAATGAGTGACCTATGAGATGTTCGTAATTATTTTCCTGATATTGGTGGCTTTTCTGGGTAATGATTTCGAACTTGAAGTGAAGTGAAACCTTATGAGGAACATGATAAATCAGCAGAATTTTGACAAGAATTTGAAGGTTTAAATAGTATCCAATTTTAAAATATTTTAACCCCTACAGGAAGTGGCGACATATGTGTACCAAATGTCCTCTCAGGCTGTGTTGCTGTTTGGTACACTTGTGTCGCCACTCCAGATACTGATTTTTGATCTAAACAATTGTGTTCAATAGTCCATACAGCATATTATAGCTGGCATTGAAGTATCTCATTTCAAACAGTCTTACAAAAACTTATGAAGACCTTTCTGGTTTCTGATTTTTCAAACCTGGATCTAATTTACACATAAATTCAGTAATACCCTTGGACTTACTGAATCTACTTTTTCATCATGACCACATAGAGGAGGTTGATGCCAGGATATAAAATCAGAATATTTAGAATCTGTTCCATGAAAGTTACAGACAAACCATATTTTGAAAATTCTTTTCTGAATTCACTTATTTTTAAGAATTTTCTTTCATTTAGTTTATCTTTGTAAAGCATACATATGTCCTTATACTTACTTCCAAACTGCAAATGTCAGAAGCAAAACAATGAATTTTTTACTTCACAGCCACAAAACAAACTTTTCCATTGGTACCAATCAGCATTAAAGCCAAGAGTATATTTAATGTTTACTAGAAACTCTTATGTTGTTTCCTTATGTTGTTTCGTGTTTTTATTTTAATTTTACTCAGTCTTTCATATTTGATGATTCCGAATTAAGTTCATGTATTATCTTTACATGTTTTACATTGTTGAATAAGATGAATATTTTATAGCATGAAGTTTTGTTTTGAATGTCAAATATATTTAAAGTGTGTGCATATTAATAAAAATAGTTAAATTCCCTAAGGGGTAGTGTAACACGAAATTTATATTTACATTATGTTCTACAGATATGATTCTATTGCCGTGCCCGGTTGTGCCTGGATTACTTCATTATTGCTAACTATTGAACATTAATTATCACAATAAACTCGTCCCAATTCTAGCATGTTCATCTTTATTGCAGATCATGGCATCTACTGAAAGTTCTATTGTTTTTGAAGATTAGCTTCTTAAATACAATATTTAATGGAAGGCAGAAAGTTTTGCATGAGTAGTTAAAAATTAAAAACACTAAATTAATTGGAGTGTTTTTCACAACATATAAAATAGTTGATTTTAAGTAATGGTAAAACAAATTTATTTCCTTTAAAATACAAATTTTATTCATGTTGCTACTTTTTTGAAATGTTACTGCCAGGATTTTACATAGAAATGATTATCCAAAGATATTTTGTTATTAACCGTCAACAATTTTAAACCTTGACTATTCCAAATGTAATAATAAATGTAAACTTTTAAAATTAAAACCATGATTCTAATATAAGTTTCCTCCTTTATGCAGCTAATTGAACAAAATTCTTGTGTGTGATGACCTACCCACAGCAAATAAATGCCATAGTGGATTACATGGTGGCACACCTGGAATTTTCCTAGGGCAAAATCTTCAGGCCCATTCTTGTTCACTGGGGAACGTTGACTGAAATGCTTAATGGATACTGTGGGCCTGAAAAGGAGCCTTTGGAGTGGATGAAGGTATTAAATTCTTCTTAATGTGTTTTAAATACCTACTGAATTGCTTGTAGCAGCAATACAATATTTGATGTGAATGTGGTATATTATTTAATTTTCAGTAAATGAATTTACTTTACATGCATACATAGGTGGTGATAGGTAAACTAAAATAGTAAAAAGGTTGGAGCTAACAAGGATTAATTTTAAAGAATTAAACATGTTTTGTATCATGAAGTCACAATATGGAAGGGGTTTAGGGTAAACTTTCAAATGCTTGCAATCACCACAAATTAATTTTGAGAAACTGTAGCATTAAAGGAACAATATAATATTGGGCAACATATTTTGAAAGTAATTTATTGCTTGTTGAATTGTAGCATTTAAGTACAGAATTGAGGTTACAAGTAAAGTCATATATTTCATTTTATTAATACAAATTATTAATAGAATGTACAGGATCATTATTAGCAAAGTAATTTATTATACTGTAGTTATATGTATACATTTTTGTCACTATAAACTCCAAAATTTTAAAATGTATTTACACTTAGAAAAGGCATTAATGATTTTCTTTTACAGGTTTGGAGTGATCTGAAGGGAAGTGTGAGGGTAAAGGGTCAGCCAAGCAAAGAAGGATCAACAGAATACTGACAACAGGGAAC
>WURS02436951.1:0-15289 GCA_011762765.2 Rhinocypha anisoptera | reverse complement strand
CACAGAACACAAAAAGAAAAAAACTCACAGTGGTGAAGAATTTTCGGTGGCACCACCACCTTCGTCCGTTCAGGAGATCTGTGCGAATTTATTTTATAATCTATGAGAATATCTATTTGCATTAGATGATTAGCAATTTTCAGTCAATTTCACCTTAATAAGATAAGGCAGTGTATTGGGTGTAGGAAACAACAGGTCCTTAAAAGCTGAAAATGACTAATGTTGAACCAAATAATGCCAATCATAACAAGTGTCACCAAGCACACCAAAAAATTCAGGGTCGGGCAAAATCATTGAATGATCTAGTCATGGTCAATAGGAATTCTACAGAATAATTGTAAAAATTAAATGGATAGACAGAGCGAGCTACTAGGCAGTACTCCGAAGAGCTGGTACAAAGAGAGGTTTGTGGAATGCACTTAGAAGACGAAGAGAGAAAATAATATGACACATATTGACCTCCGAAGGTATGAAGAGGCTGGTTGGTGAAAGAATATTCTGTAGTGCTGCGATATATAAACCAATCTTTGGATCGCAAACGTAGAATGGAATTCAATGAGCTGGCTTAGCACCATCCGACCGGTTTGCCATCCTTATTTGATTAGAAATAGGGAAGAACCAATGAAGATTTTCTCCGAAGAGCCTTGAAAAGAAATCTTAGCATAACGGTATAATCAAAATTCGATGGCAAGTAATATTACAGATATTGAGATAGGACAGTGGTAACCGATTTGGAAAGGATCCTAGGAGTGAAGGACCCTAGAAATGGGCTTAGGGTGCTATTTGAGACAGAATAATGAAGAATGGTAATGTTAGGAACTATAGCTATGTGAATAGGTAGCTGCTTGGTTTTTTTTTGAGAGCTACTGCAAACCAATCTTCGGACTGATACTACAGATTGCACGCTGCTACACCCTAATACACCCTAAGTGACATGCATACAGCGAATGGACTTATCGCCTTGAAGGGTTAATTGATTAATAATATTTAAAATATAAAGTAAGTGAAAGGGAAAATAAACATAATGACGGTGAATTAAATCTATTTTTACTAATTTTCAATCTACTTACACCCATATATACATTTCAATACAAATATGTTATCGCAAACATCTTGTGGCGTCGCCGTAAGCAGTAAAAATAGTATTCAATTCCTCTCGAGCCTTAATCGTGTCCATTCAATCCGAAGGTTTAATTAAATATTATTCTCGTAAAATTCGAAATGCAATGAAAGCATCAATTATCAATTAATCTGACAAAATGAAAGGAGAAAGAAAATGAAACGGACGCAATGAAATCACCTTTTATAAAATAAGACAGGCACGTATATACGAGATGGATTGTTATAAAATGTAACTTATTATTCCATAGATATATGAAATAAAATTCTAATTTCCAACTATTTCCCCAGCTGTCATGCCTGGATGAACTCAAAATCAGCTTTGGGGCTGTAGAAATCTCCTATTCATTTCGCCATTTCGTCGCTCCATTTTTCGCAACCAAACAGCTTCAGGACATTGACCTCTTGGAATTATCTATGGCAACTATTAACTGCTAAAGGTTTCAATTTGAATAATGTATCTAAAAATAATTATTTCCACAGAAAGATCGTGTGTAGATATTCCCGTGCTAAAAACCATCAGCATAAAAGATAAACAGTGGCATTTGAATGTGGTAGTGAAACTGGACTGAAATCTCACGTTTCCGAAACTAATTTATTTTCACTCTAGCGGTCTTGTTCAGTAGACCACAAATTAATTCGAGGAATCTTCATATCTATATCGTCGGACACATGTGGGTCCATCAGTCTAGATATACAAATATTGACGGTTACGGTGGCGACTTCCAGGAACCACGAGGAACTAGCCTTGAGACATCCCGACTCCTTAGAGAGGGAATCGTATTCTTTGAACAGTAGTAATATACTCTACCTTACAAATTAAAAGGCTGCACAACTGTTAACCGTTAACTTTACATTACACGTTACGTTATACGTTAACGTAACTGTTAACTCTACCTTACAAATTAAAAGGCGGCTTAACCGTTGATTAACTGTGTAAAAAGGTGAAAATTTCGACACATTAGGGAAATGAGAGTGAAAATACAGATAGTTTTTATAGCCTGAAGGGACAACAGGAAATACGCAGGGAAATATAGAAAATTATTAATCCTATGAGCAGACCAAGTGGAAATAATTAAATTAGAGATGAGTTATCAATTTCTATTCCTGGGATGTTAAAGAAGTCCGAAAATTCTCGAGGAGAATCACATCATAGTGATATATTTCACATCGGCCAAGAAAAACCTAACACACGAGCTGAAAATTGATAAAACAAACAAACAATTGGGCATGATCAGGAAGGTCCTACTTCCTTAAAAAGAGAATAAGAGTTTCATAAATTCTGAATTCTGACGTTTATTAGTAAAAAATACAACGAAAGACATCTTCTGGGACCCGAAGGACGTGGTTTGCCTGGTGATTAAAGCACACGCACATAGATTTGTTATCTCGCAATTAATTATAATAAACAAAATGTCTACTATCTCCGTGGGATATTTAAAACAAATTGAAGAACGGCAGTCGAGCACTCACACGGTGGGGAGGGACACGTACGTGTGTCGAATATAAAAAGAGGAACGACACATTTCGTCCCGGGAGATATTCAACCCTTCCTTCAGGGGGAGAGCAATGAAGTAGTTTGGATCGAGACCGGTTGAGTCATAAACCACAGAGAAATTTTATTTAATCGGATATGAATGTACGCCGATTAGAAATATACCTCTCTCTCTCTCTTTTAAAGTATGACTTGTATATATGACTTTTATAGTATGAGTAGTCGAAGAAAAGAGTTTAGGTGAATACATTTCTCGGCATGAAAATTGAGTCAAAAAAAATGATCTTGATTAAGATATACCTAAATGAATTTGAACAATGTTTACGAAATTAGTAATTATCTAATTACTAAAACTTCAAAGTCAAAATGTAATATTCCCTTGAATCCACTTCAGAAAGTTTTTCATAATGAAAATTTTCATGTCGTCCGGGCGCGTTCACTTGCTCACCAAAGGATCGCGGATTCGTCTAGCCTAGGACATGGGTGCTGCGTTTATCCTAATGGGTTTTCCTTCCGACCGACTACAACACCATTTCAATATCAATAACCCATTTCGTCTGCAATAACTGCAAAAAACGCTAATAGCTTTGTCAAAAGGCAAGCATTCATCGTGTTACCATGTCATTTTTTTGCGAAAATGCACATCCATTATGAGTTATCTCAAAAAAACTACGCGTCCACGACATGACAAATAGCTTTTTCCTAGCTGACACTAATTCCCGTCATTCTGGGCACGAATTTTTTTTCTGTGATTTATGGAATAGGAGAACGGTATCAGGGGTCTCGGGTTTCTGTCAACATATACAAATAGAGGACACTTTTTTCTATAAGTACTCAAAATATGAAAAGAGTGTGTGACTTTAATTCTATGATATAAACCGCCTTAACCCAGGGTCTCCGCGCTCGTTGGAGCGGCTAGTGGCAGGAGGACGAAGAGGGGCCGAGGGAGATAAGGAGATACTTTGATTGCCCTTCCATGCATGGCGAGGAGGGGGAGGACGGGAGGAAGACGGCCAACACCACCACTCCCCTCCGACATTCGACTGCGTCATTCCCCGTCTCTTCTCCAGGAAACTTCTCCCGGGGGCGAGACGAGGCAGTCGTCCGAGGGATCCCGTGTCCCCGTCGCCGTCCACTCTCGCCCGATAACAGGAAGGAGCGAGCGGCCGTTCGCCGAATCACGCCGCCACCTCCTCCTTCCACCCGCGATCCGAAATAGTTCTTTCCGATAAGGCGATCTTTCACGCGGTGAGGCAGTGAGGGAAGCACTCGAAGCCATGGTCAGGGACTCTTGATCCACTTTTGCCCATCATTCCCCGCGACTCTATCCCCAATCACCAGTTTCCTTTCTTCATTTTTTAAAAATCCCTTTTCAGTTCCGTTCATTCAGGTCCATTCGAAGACCTCGCGAAGGCAGAACGTTGTAAAAATCCATCATACAGGGGATAAAATAACTAAATCAGCTGTTTTCACATGAATATTTATTTGGAACGACCATGGTTTCGTAGCAGTGGTACATTATCAGGTGTACCTGATTATGCAACACTAGTATGAAACCATGGCCATTCTAAGCAAATATTCAAGTGGAAACTGCGGAGATAATTCTTTTACCCCCTTAACAATTGAATGAAGACACTCAAGAAATACAGCATAGAATAAAACAAGTCTGTATGGTTTATTTCCATAAAACAAAATAGGATAGAAAAAAAGAGTAATTGACTCGAATACATATATGGAAATTAACAATTTATTTTAAAGGCATATTCAAACATTTGCTTTTGCAAGTATGCCATTTATAGTTAGAACAGAAACAAATCACCAGCAAGAAATGAAGTGTTTAGGATGGAGTAGCAAACAAAAGAAAACTATATGTGGAAGGAAACAAAATAAGATAAAACTTGAAACACGAACCATTACTAAGCAAGTTAGAAATAAACCGTCCAAGATGATATGAATGGGAACAATTTACTAAATAATAAGATGAAGAATATAATGACTGAACAAAATACAGAAATAAAATAAGTTCCAGGAGATCCCGACTTGAAGACAATGTTAGCTATTTTTCAGTTTAATCTCTTATTGCTAGCCTCCTTAACAATCATCAAATTCAAATGAAAGTATTTTTATATGCATCCAGACATTATTTCTTACGTTTATATCCTTTTCGTCATTCGGTTTACATATTATTCTATATCATAGCATTATCTTCTTCGTTATTCAATCATTTTAATAATGCAAGAAGACCAGCTCTTTTAATCTTCATTCTCAGAACACTCTCGGCCACGCATATCACCTTTGAGTATTTCTTTTTCCAGGTTTGTTTTAATTTTGATGTTCTACTCCCGATCCATTTCACAAAAGCCCGCGACTAGAATTTAATATTCTTTTCACGGAAAACAAATCCGCAGAATTCTTATCCGTTTTCATTAGTTAACCCAATACTTCTTTTTAATAAAGCCTCTTCATTAAATTTCGTCCCATTTTTTCCCATCCAGACGCGAAAAAACTTAGAGATTCTTCATTTGAAGTCGCAGCCATAGGATATTTATATACCGCACAATGCAACAAGAGAGACGTAATACTAAGTTAGAAAGGTCATCGAAAAATTAAACATTATGTATGTTCTCCCCAAAAGGATTTCAGGCTAAAATATTGTACAGAAATACTAAGAACTCTACAATACATTATATTTCCAACACTGTGTTTAGCAAAAATTTAAAGAAGGAGGAAATAATAGCTTACAATATGTCAAGAATTTCAGAATGAACATATTAACGAAAGGAAGAAAATAATTGATGAAATCTCTCTACGATTTACAGAGGAAGAAATGGATGTGTGTGATGGATATGCGATCAGAGTACGGATGACGTGGAGACGGTAAGTGAACATTTGAACCGATTAATGACCGCCCTGAGTGAGGGGATCCTGGATATACAAAAGTCGACGATAAGCACTTAAATGATATAAGATAAGACACTCGGAAATGTAACGAGAGGAGTCAGGTTGCCAGGGGAAACGGCGGTAAATAAACAGGACGTGAAGACGATGAAGACACCCCTGGGGATACCGTGCTCCTCGGTTTCCGCTTTCGTTCCAATAAATTGATCCGTTAAAGTTTTCCTGAATGGGAGAGGAGGGAAAAAGTGGAAGGCCGAAGGGCCGTTGCTGCAATGCGTACAAGCGATTCGAATAGGAGCGGATCTCCGGCTCCTGTGCCCAGTCGGAAGACCCACTCTCCCATAATGAGTTCCGGCAATCAATAACAATGCATTTCGCCCCGATCAATCTTGCCATTTGGCTCATCGCAGCGATACACAGAGCGGATGCGAGAACGGGAGGGACCCAGTATTTCCCCTATCCACGTACGAGACACTTTCCGAATAAAATGACGGAACGAAACCAATGGAGGGGAAGATAGCACGCACGACATTTCCACAGACATTTTCTGTGCCAGATAAATTCGATGAGGCGCCATGATACAGTCAGATTAGCTGTTATGGTTGAGTGAAACATCGCTATTGAAACTCCGTTTTAGAGCTAAGCAAAATAATGCAATGAAGGCTTATTTACCAAGCATCAAACTTTTACCAATAGTCCTGGGTGAAAAAACGGTAAAGCGAGCCGCGTTTTGCTTGCATCTGAGGTTTTCATTTTTTCAAAACTGGAAGTGAATCAATAATAAACATTGAAGTGACACGTGGTGGAATACCAATAGATGTAGATAGAAGTAAATTTTGTACTCATTTTTACGGTTGAAATATTTCCCACGACCAAGGCTTCGATGTAACTTCATTTATATCAGGTGCCTTTGGCCGCATCTGGAGATGATGGAATAGCATGTTTGCCTAAGTCGGAATGAATATTTCGTTTGTGAAAGACGTTAGGACATTAACAATATACTTCATTATTCATCTTAAAGGGGAAGCATATTTAATTAAAAATTATTAACGTGAGCATTCCTAATGATGATCAGAGTAGGTCTCCTCTGAATCCTCTGCTGCCTCCCCCATTACTCTATAAAAGTTTTCTTTTTACGAATTGGGTACCCGTTAAATGAAAACGTATACTCATTTGAGTATTTATTTAATCAAAATGCCATAAAAGTTATTTTTTGACACCGTGTAAACCAGTTCATCAAGTTTTTCAAATCCTTTGTTTGGATCAGCAATTAATCAGGTACGTTATAGTACTATGCACATTGAGGGAATTGATTTTTTCATACGTTTCTCGCAATTATTTCACGAAAAATACTGATCTCCGACTTAAACTTGTAAGTTGCATTAACTTCCACAAATCCCGAATGATTAAATAGCGGAAAGTGGAAAAAAATCAAATGAGCCGACATCTTCACTCGCTGCAATAACCATATAATTTCTCTTAATAGGATTTCGTACGCTTCGCAGCAAATAAATCTGTTAACTTGAGACTCCATTACCGCCGAAAAATTTCCATATCTACTTTGTTTTCTAAAAAAATCAGTCTCTATTCTTCTTCCAACACGCGTGCCTATTCATTCGAGTATCATTCCTGAATTCTGCCTTTCCCACTCGCAGACACGGTCACGTCTCGCTTCTCGTGTTTTCGTCACGGACGTGCGCTCCCTTCGAAAAGAAATTGGCCGGAAAGTAAAAAAAAAGAAGCCTGTGAAGCGTCAACGAAATCTCATTTTGACTGCTCTCGTGAATCCTCCTTGCGTTATGAGTTCATTAAAAAAATAATAAAACCTGCGAGACGACCACATGCGCCCAAACACTCACGAACGCACACAGGGAAATAAATGAATGAATGAAACTTTCATATCGCCATTTTTATGGGCGCGCGGACAAAAGGTCCTCTTGCAACTTTAACGTCTCTCGCGAAAGATTCGACCCCGGGGCTTTTTTTTCTGTATTTATATGCGTCTCTTCCGCGCGCGGACGGCATAAAAAGGCGTTTTAATGGAAGTGCCATTTTTCACGCGAGGAATCCATATTGGAGACGATTCCGATTCGAATATTAAAAGTTGCCTACAATTGAGAGAGCTGGAAACATATTAAAGCAAAGAGCACCATTTCCTTCCTATCTATCCAACGAATGAATATCTATAATCTAAGGACGAATTGGGATTGGCCAGAAGCATCTGGGAAACGAAATTAAGCCATAAAATATGGACGGGTTTGAAACGCTAAACAAGATGTTACCCAATACTTGACGACATTCTTCGAGAGTGTCCATCGGCAACATTTTTTAATTATTTGCCGTAAAAACTTTATCTTGAGGAACTGAATGGAGAAATATAAATAAAAGAGAAGTAAAATAGAAATCGGTTTACACGAAAGAATGTTTCTTGCAGCATAAAACGTGATAATTAAAAATAAGGAATCGAAATAGGCACAGCTGTTGACTTGTAATACATACTTAATATTTAACTTCATAGCAATTTTTTCGAAAATGGAAGCTATTAAAACTCACAAAATTCAAACCTAAGTTTGGTTTTTCGGCGGGTGAGATTAAAATTTTCACGAGTATCAACCCACTGGTTTGTGGAAATTCCACACAGAGGGTAATAAGGGGGGGGGGGAATTCCTATCCCTGTTCTGCCTGTGATTGTAAGATAGATCCACTATCCTGAAAAATCACTCATCTTGGGTTCTAAACGGAAGTGTACAAAAGCCTCACCGGTAGTAGAACCCTGCATTCCGGTAGTCAAGAGCTCCACCCAATGGGCTACCAAGACCTCATTTAAGCTATCTTTACCCATTATCTTATTGGCAACTTGATCGTAATCAAAAACACTAGTTTAATTCTGATCGTAAAAAAATTCCGGTTTGAATACGAACCGAAAAAAGAAAAAACCACTTTCATGACCGTGGAAGGAAAAATAAGGTAGAAGGGATTGAAAATATAAATTTAAATAAAATATAAGAAATAAAAAATTAATAAGGCATTGAAAGATGGAGAATATTTTTAATTAGTTGCGCTAATTTTAGGGATAGGTTTCCCATATTAGATATTCTTCTGCAGCCGCCCTGATAATTGGATGGACTACCGATTTGAAAGTTTACCGTGGTCACAAGAAAGGTTTTCGGCAGATAAACAATGAGCTAACCATTGCACCATGAGGCAGTTATACAGTATTACTTAAAGAATGAAGGGCAAATAGGAATTCGAAGAAATTATCGACTATTGTATAGAAAAGAGAATGGTGTATATGTATATATTGGTCATGCGCGAATCCCGCTCTGTAAGTGAGAAAAATATATTATGCATTTCCTCTCATGGTTTTTCACTGCTATGCCATAATTTTATATGCTTTGAAAAAACTTGACAACTATTTAAATTAGATGATGACTATACCAAATGAAAGAAGAGAATTCTTTTACTGAATTCCGCTTTAAAGGCAGCCTATTATTAAACGCTGGATGAATTGAGCACATATTCTGTGAAACTTGCAAATACTGCATTTTTTTATGATAATAGGTCAATTTCTCAATGGACTTTATAGATTTATAGGAAATTTTATTTTTTGATCAATGAAAAGAGTAGAAATATATGTAAGAAAATATACATATATACACACTAACTACCCTGATTACTACTCCGGACATGTTATTATATTTATTGTGATCTCTAATTGTGCGAGGAAAAAATGACATTTTATATCTATGTGTTCGGCATCCTAACTCTCTGATTTTATGAACGTGATCTAATCTACCGTAGTATGTCGGAGCCTATAATATATTTATATGCTATAATTATACTTACCCCTACAAATTGTGACTCTTTTCGACCGGTCTTACGATAATGATAACGAGATGAGTTGGGTTCTGCATTTAGCGTGCAAATATCACGAACTATTCTAGGAAATAATGGGCAGTACCTCGTGTTTCCGGTTCTTTCGATGCAGTCCAAGTTCTGCCGGGCAGCCGAATACTTTTTCGCGAATCGACTCGATCTACCTTCGAGAACAGGAATGCGCTCGGCCCAGGGCACTCGACCCGTTCTGTTGAGGCCTGCAGGGGGGCTGTACCACCACACTCAGACCCTTGCGAGAGAGAGAGAGAGTTGGAGAGAGGACCCCGATCCTACGGCAAAGCTCGCCCACCACCACTTCCAGATAGAGATATGGAAGAGATGAACGATCATCTTCGGAGCACCAGATCTTCGCCACTTCCCCCCTTCTCCATTTATCCGGCATCGCAGCGAGCACATCACGGATTCCACCAACAAGAGGGTGGGGGACCTCTGAAGCTTCCGCCCAAGTGCGGTTATCGCATGCCAATAGGTTCCCTCTCCCACCCCCCCCATCACCACCCACAATCAATTGGGGACAATGGGTGAGGGAGGCAGAGAATGGGTCGAGAGAGAGGTTGAGTTCCCTCGCCAAATCATCTCCCGCAGCGCCGGACGGATGATCCGAACTTGATGTTCGCGGTTCAGTGGACACGCGATGCTTGAAATTATGGCGCTGCACCGTCCATAATTCCCAGCGCCCGGGTGCTCCTCCTCCTCCTCCGAACGCCGCTCCACTTCATCGAAGTGTGCACGAAATCTGTTTCGCGTAAAATGTTCCCGAAATTGGAAATTCTTGGTTGCCTGCACGCCGTACGTGGTAAGGCTCATATCAACTCAAGTTTAATGCACGTTTACTTCGCAATTTTCGTCAGAAGAGGTAGGCCTGAAGATGAACCTGTTCCTCATATCCTGGAATTTGGGTCAAATTACGCAACCAACAAGGAATTCACGACTGAAAAGAATTTTAACCCAAGGCACATATTGGGTCGACTATTGTGAAAAAATTAATTGGAATTGAAAAATAATTCGATTACAGTTCACTATAATTTTTTGAATTAATACAAATATTATTTTGAATTTATCTCTATATAGGAATGTAAAAAATTAAGGGGTTGACATTCACAAAAAAAATAAAAGTTTGATCACGAAAACTTTTTCTTTTAGCATCAATACAACATCCACACCATTGCTTGGTGGTCACTTGCATGAGTGGCATAACGCCACAAATTAGCGAATAACCTTGAAAGGATGCATATACGACTTTCTTAAACCTCAGTGGAAGCGAGGTTTAAGAAAGTCGTGTGGAGGGAGGAGGATGAGTGGATGAATAGAACTCCGAGAGATCTGAACAAGCCACAATCGAACTGATAATACGCTGTATTGTGATTTTGAAAACTTTCCCCGTTCCACGATTCCTCTCGTTGACGTCTATTGTGCCATTCGGTTGCCTCGATGATCAAAATATGATGATAATCATAGTTTTTGAGTTCATGCGCTGGCAATCCCTCGTTTTTACCCCACCCTCGTCGTTATTTACCGACCCCTCCATTCCCGCCCGTTCCTCAGATTATCCAGTACACTCGCTCGTCAATTACGACAAATGAACACCTTTCTTGCACGTGTCTTCCATCGGATTCGAAGAAATATTTTTCGTCAATATTTACTCGAAATTGTTCCAAAACTCTTTCTTTAGCTACGTTAGCCTTACGGCAGCGCAGGAACGATTGCATACCTCGTGCCGAGGAAAGGATCGAACATCGATTATTCCAAAATGCAGCCTTTCTAACGATGCAAAGTTCACCTGCATTGTGTCAGAACGTACCTAGATGCTAAATACAATTTAGACCGTTTTAATTCACTCCATTCCCTTCATTCTGATCACCAAAAATATAATTGATGCACGATGCAACGAACACCAGCGCGTGAAAGTATTCAGGGGTACGACGAAAAAATATCAGATTCTTTTTTCAAAAGAATCGCCTTCCAAAATCGCTGTGATAATTTAAAGTTTTCAGGTCTAAAATTGGTACCGAAGCTAGTCCCTTGCGATAATTAAGTTTCAGCCATCAAAATTACCTTTGATGACGTGAAAACGATATGAGAATCTAATAGAAACAAATAAATAAACAAAGAAGGTTTTTGAAAAACATAATTCTCGGTGGATAAGAATGAAAACAAGTTTTAAAATAAATGGACCAGAGAATAATACATAAAGAAAACAGACGGGAGGTGTGAAAACATGAGACTTCTTAAAATGATGGTTTAAGGATTTATTGCGCCAATGAAGTAAGGGTCGGTGAATCAATAAATATTAGGGATCGCCGGGAAGGATTACCGACCACCAAGTTTCCTTAAAGTAAAATGTCAAGAAGAGTGAGAACCATAACTAGAAAAAAACTCAAAAAATACAACAAAATTTCAAAGGAAGGCAGCCAGATTCGTCCTCAAAAAGACGCAAGCGGCACGATAGTGTAACCTGCATGATGAAAAGTTTGGGCTGAGAGACTTTAAAAGAGCGCAGAAGAATTGCATGAGTGGGGTGTCCCTTTAAGGCATACACAGGCTGCCAGGGTTGAGAGGAAATTGGTAAACGGATAAAAAAACCAACATTTAAAGTAATAAATTATCACAAATTTAAAATTAATGCGAGGAAGCAGAAGAGTGACTAAGGAAAAACTCCTGAGAAATAATAATGACATACTACGTATTTTTCCACTACGATTTTTAATCTGGTACGACTAGTTTAAACGCTACGGCGTCATCTTCTGTTCAAAAATCATACATAGACAGGAAGCAGAATTACATTGTACGGAAGAAGCTCTATGGATATCAAGGGCTCAGGCTAAGAAGGCATTCATGGTGAAGAGGCATCTACTAAGCTCATGAAAGATATCACTCCAAATAAGGAAGCAATATGTGAAAACATTCGTATGGAGCATGGCACTCTATGGATCAGGAACATGGACCATTGGAAAAAGAGACCAGAGAAGAATAGAAGCCTTCGCGACATGGTGCTGGAGGAGAATGCTAAAAGTCAAGTGGACGGATAGAGTTAGGAACGAGGAAGTGTACAGAAGAGCGGAGGAAACTATCGTCTATGAAAAAATTTGGCGAACAGTAAGTATAGTTTCAATAATCTCCGCGAATGAAGTGAGCTTTTAATATTGCAATTTAAAACTTCCAATATTTCTTAAATTTTTCATAGTTTCCATAGTTTCACTGACGAAATCAGGAATGACTTTTGATAAGTCGTCGTCTCCGATGAAGCGGGAGGTAAAGCGTTGATGAGCACATGCGTATGTATATGGAAACCGAGAAGAGGCACTCCGAAGTCCAAATTTCCAAATTCAACCCCACCTTCTTTTCCGACAGAACAAGGTGTATTGTAATCATTATATTAATGATTGGCCCCGCGACATATAACGATCGTAATTGAAATTGACTTCACGTGTCAATACCACTTAATTTCTTTTGATCCTTTTAACTGGACGACTCGGCAATCGATGGATAGTGCGATCGAAACAGAATTGCCCTCCTGAAAAATTTCTCCAAATCCTGGGAGAAAAATTCCTGGGGATTTCGTTCACTGAACACAGTCAAATCTCGTTACTATGCCACCTCGATACTATGCCACCTCGATACTATGCCACTCTCGCTATTAAACCACTTTTGCTCGGTCCCGACATAATTCAATACAAAATTAATTTACTATGCCACCCCATACTCTCGCTACTATGCCGCTATTTTGTGACTGTTTAAAAGTCGTGAAAAGTCTGTATTTCTGAGCAATACTCGATTATCTCACTCACGACCCAAAGGCGAAGCGACGAATTACAGTCCAACTGCGCACAACATAGTAACTCATACGTACGCGCATAGTCAGACTGTGTCAAGTTCAAACACACACGCGATTCTTCTCCCTGACGTCAACTACAACAAACCAATCACAACACGCACAGCACAGCGAAAAGCCTGCAACCCTAGCTCAAAAGAGAAACACGAGCGAGAGCACACACAGACACGCAGGCACTCGTACAAGCGTGCAATCGCCTAGACAACGAGATGCACGTGATCCGCCAAAAGAAGATGCTCCAGCCGGCGATTCTAGAGAGCTTTGGACTGATAAGTAACTTGAGAAAATAAAGCTGTTTTTACAAACCTTCGTTACTATGCCACTCCCTCTACTATGCCACTCTTGCTCGGTCCCGACAGGTGGCATAGTGACGAGTTTGAATGTATATTAGAGTATCCACGACTAATTTAATTTTCGAATAACTTTTCTCTAGACTTTGTAAATTGCATACAGCTGTAAAATAACCTAAATATTGCTATCCGATGGTCGAATACAACAAAAATACCAACCAATGAGTATGTTGCTATCTTATAAGCATAGTCTTCGGAAGAGAAATATCACTGCGTCTATTTTAACGGAAACTCCTGTTTACTTGATACATCGATCGGAGAAATGGATTAGACAGAACCTTTGATAATAATGTTATCTTACCAAATAATATATTGAAATTCAAAGAGTATATACGTGACCCTAGAAAACGAATTATCAGTTGAATATTTTACCTAGCTCTATAGATGCTAAAGTACATATAGACACTAAAGTACAGTTGTTCGATTCACTGAGGAAAGAGAATTTTCATTCATTATCGTATGACTGATGTAAAGAAAATATGGTACAAAAATAGACCAAAGTTTATATAGCGTGGAATACATAGCGTCTTCTACTGAATAAAATAAAGGATATCAGCTTAATATTTCAAGGGAACCAACTTACATCGATTGAAATCCGTGATTCGATATGTTAGAGGTAGAAATTTTGATTAATGTTGAAGGGAAACTTTGACAGCGGATTCACCAGTTCATTGACCTAAAGTATCTTGGGGAATGGAAATTTCATGCGGAAATTAGGGCCACAGAAGAGGAAAATGTGATTTCAAATCAACTTCTCTAAAGGCTCAGTAGATAATCTACATCGATTTACAGAGTTGGGCTAGTAGCTAAGGAAACTCGAGAAGAGTCCGCTTTGGAAGTACTTAATTATTCGTTTCCTATACTTGTTATGGTAACTGGTCGGATCTCATTTACCAACCTTATATTTTTTATTGTGCTTTGGGGTTCACTATGCTCAGGACACATCGAGGTTTAACCATCAACATTCTGTCATCTTAAAAACCGAATTACGACTGATGCTTTGGCAAAGACATTGTAATTAGTTACAGCTGCTGTGCCATAGCAGGTTATCTAATCGTGATGACATATCGTTTTAGAACGTCTCAATCTGTAACATTTAATTTGGTAATACGATATGTAGCAGAATTTATATCTAATATAGATCTGGGGTGACATTGCATGGCGGGGTGCAAAGTATCCATTAAAAACGCATCGGGATCACAAGCGAAGTTGTAGACTTGAGTATAAAGAATAAATGACTAACTTTCTATGATCTTCTAACATTTCGGTCCAGCTCGATGTCCTCTGGGATACCATACCTGAATCTCTTTCCCGACTAAAACATCCATGCACTTTTAAGCAGTGAAAAATATCAGGTGTGAAACTTACGAATATTGACTAATTAATGGACAACGTAAGGACTCAACGTATAGACAATTTTATTAAAAAGATGTTTAATAAGTTAAAAATTGGGGAAGAGGTAAAAAATATTTTGGCTAATATTATTCAAATATATATATATATACACGATATACTCAGATCGACAAAGGGGCAAGTATGCCCCGAAATATCTCTTCCCAATGTGAGTCTTTGAAGTGTTTCTTTCGATGTGTGTATGTGTATAACTGTGTGTGTATATATATATTGCTTTCTATTATTTAGAAATATATATATATATTTCAGCTCGTCTTCAAGCTTGAAGACGAGCTGAAATGCTCG
>WURS02436940.1:0-15289 GCA_011762765.2 Rhinocypha anisoptera | reverse complement strand
GAGGATGGTGCAGTGACACCGAAACCCTGGGTCAAAATAAATTTTATTCAGTGGAAAGTTGCAATTTCATTTCGCCAGGAAATATGATGCCTACTATAAGTTTTTAGTTCTGGAAGTCACTGATAGAACATGAAGAAACTTTATGATAGCGAGAATAGCATACACTTACACCTAGAAAGGAAATATGAAGTAAATGAGAATAACTTAAGCCCAGAGATACTAGATAGCAACACATAAAAACCACAATGGGATATGAAGAGGAATAAGTGAGTGGGGGTATGGATTGCTGGCCAAGTTAGCTGAGTGGACAGCAAGCTCATCTGCAAACCCAAAGGTCATGGACGGGGTTAGAATTCTGCTCAGGGCATGGATGTTGTGGTTGTTTAAAATTAATATTCCTGAATAGTTGGTGTCAGCAAGGCCATGTGGTCATTCAAATATTAATTAAACCTATTAACAGACAGGCCCCGGAATAATAAGACAATACTTTGGAAGAAAAAATGTTTAATGGAAATAGACCTAATAGAAGGGTTGGATATATAAATGTTTGTTCATAATTTATTTTAAACAGTGAAAATACATTGATTTATAATGAATGACTTGTTACTTTCAGAGTAACTTTGGAATAACTACTGTGATGCTGTGACCAACACCAATCTAATTGTGCTAATATAGACTTCCAATGCTTGCTATATTTAAAATGGTAGAGTATCTCTAGTTTGTTAAAAAATATTCTTAATAATGGTAAAAGCCATATCAGTGAAATCAATTTCAATTTTATTTTCAGGGTTGGAGTATCATAATCATAACAGCAATTGAGAGGGATGATGTGCTTGTTTTTATTAAGTCTATTAATTGCATTAATGAAATCAGGTCTCTCTCTAACCAGGGAAATAAACATCTCCACCTGAATTTTCAAGTAGCTCATTCTAAATTCCATTTAAGCAGTCCAGGAGGTGTGGTAGTCGAGATGGGTAGGGTAAATCAAGTGATAGCAGTGGGCAAAAATATTTGTAGCAATCTGAAAGGTTAATTATGACTAGATGGAGAAATTCGTTTTGCAAATCCAGGAGGAGAAGTGCTAAAAATCCGGTAGAGAAATGTTCAGAAAAGGCGAATGTCAAAATATTATCAGATCAACCCATCAAGTAAATAAACCAGCAGAAGTGGAACGATGTTTCAGCTGTTTCACCAAACAAGGTGTATGTACAGTAGATCGCCTTTCCGAGTGAAAATTATGAGACCGCTTGAACATATTTAGAACGGACTATTTATTCAAGTGTGACTTTCTTGCAGGTTTTCAAGATGAAATTTTGAACACACATCTGTTCAGGCACCAACATGTACTTGTATCATGTAAACAGGGTTTATCACCATCCTTTCACTGCAGGTGCACTTTGCAATGATGCTCCATAGAGACAACTTAAAAAGGTTAACTGCTTGCAAATGACCTTCTGTTAGCCAAAATTTGTTAAACGTTTATAAAATTTTTTAAATCACTGCTTTGCCCTAATATTAATGAAATGCCATTAACTTGTTTACAAGTTGACACTAAACCACCATTACTCTTTCTGTCAATGAATTTCCCCAGAAACTCATAATTAAAAACTTTAACTAATAAACATCTTAAAAATTAATTTTTTAAATAGTAGTAATGCTGCATTTCCTGATACAACACTATGATCAATAAAATCACAAAATATAACAAAAATATTAGCATACTGAGAATAAAATGTAACCCAAAACACAACTAATTCTCATGTACATATGACAACATAACTGCATTGTAGTGACAAACAATTGATACATGACCATCTGAATTAATTTTAATGACAAAATTAATACTATATTTGAAAATGTAAACTTCAATATTTTTAAACAACATTTTTTTCAAAAAGTTAAATTTGATGCGTCGATTGTATGAGCTGCAGAGACTAGACAATTTTTTTGTGGTAGTATCTTGTAAGTTGTTCCTCAATGTTGTCAATACAATAATTAATTACGAATAGGTTCAAATATTAATTGAATCACTGTGATGTGACACACTGCGAGCAACATGCAGATGTAATCCTTGATAATACTAAGGCCAAAAAGAACAATAAAAGGAAAAAAAAACAGAAAATAATACTTACACTGGTGGAGGTTCAGGTTCTCCTTGATATAAGGTTTGTTTCCATTCCTTCTTGTTCTTTTTATCTTTGACTGGTGGTGGTGGTGGTTCTTTTTCCTGATTCTGCTAACAAAAAAAAGGATATCTTAAGAAAGATGCAGTCACATTTAATGCTATGCTAAATGCTTACAAATTATTGACATTGATGGAACTTATCAGTTAAAATTATGTAAAGTATTAAGAGATCTACAAGACTAGAGAACTAAAAAAAAAAACTATAGGTATGTAGGACAGACGATGGGAAAAATCCCACAAATTTATCAGAAATTTTCCAACTAACTGAGAACATTACGTGTATAGTGGAAATTTCACAACAACAACAATGGAACACAAAAAACCAGAGCAATAAAAAAAAACGAGAATAGAAAAAAATAAAGCTAAAATGACAAGTTTGTACTCTTAATTGAAAATGTAAAAATATGTAAACATAAACCTGCTTATGCATGGTTTGGAGTCAAATTGATGAATCAACATGGGATAGAGCCCAGTGCAATGATGAAACTCCAAAAATATGATTACCAGGGGTAAAACACACCAGACGTCAACTGGTGTCCTGCCACCACCAGGCAAGGGTATCAATTGACTTCACGCCTCATGATGCACACAGAAAAGTGATTTACCTTCCTTCCACTTGCAGATGCAGCAGGGGCAGCTTTGGGAGATGGTGCACTGTTTGCTTTGTTGTTACTGGGCTTTTCTATGACAGGTTTCTCCGGAGCTGCTTTCTTTTTCCTATGAGTTGTTAAAAGTAGTTCTTCCTTCCTCTCATTCTCGGGCAATGACTCTAGGTATGTGGCATATTCTAACTTATATTGATCTATCATTTGCTGAACCTGCACGGTTGAAACATCAAAAGAAATAAATATTGATAACACTTATCCTCTTTTCAAAGATTATACTGTCATGATATTGCCAACTACAATTTGAAATGCTCACTTTGTCATGATACTTCTTCTTGTCAATTACTGACAAGTCCTTCCACATCTTTGATATTTCCAGCATCCTTCCTTTGGAGTTGTATTTCTTCATTTCATCGCTGGCAAGCATGATTCGAGAGAACAAGCTGTAACCTGAATTAGGTGGCTTTTCCGGTTTACCAGCCAATCTGGAATTTAAATAAAAAGAAGTTCCTTCCTGTTATATCAGATTCATGAATAACGTCAATTACATGACAAGATTGTATTGCACATTCATGATGGCGACAAATGCATAGGGATACACTTAATTCAATTCGGTAAATACCTTAGCTTATTTTTGCTTTGTGCGTTAATGAATCAAATGGGTAACAAATAATTTATCTGAATATTTAATAAAATGTAGTATCTGAATAGCCAAGTTATTTGAATATTAAAAATATAATCAATATTCTAATTTGATAAAAATAATTTTCATCCCATCTCTAATAATTTCATAATACTCAACCACTAATAAATAACTAATGTATAATTTAATTTATTTAAATTTAACCAACCTTTCTTTCAGCTGCTTTTCTTCTTTGGTAAGTACTGGTTTCAATGGTTGAGGCACAAAACTGGGATTTTCTTTCATATAAACTTTCAGTTCTGCCTGTAAAATTAATGCATCTTATAAGCATATATTTGCCAGATATAAGGTTTTATTAGGTCAATTCCATCGAAAAGAGGCGAGCAATACCTGATAACGAGATTCATCTTCTAGAGCCCGATTAATCCATATGAGCTTCTTCTTATCACTAACACCTTTCCACATCTCTTTACACTTCTCTTGTCTAAAGTCTGGGTCATCTCGGTGTGTTTTTAACTTCTCCAAATAATATAGCTGTAAAAAAAATAATGGCAGTGTGAGTATTCACCAAGCGATGTAGAAATAGCATTTGCAAGCAGAGAGCCATTCCTCACTTTTCACATAACAAAATTGGTGCTGCTCTTTGATAAAATTACAAGAAACCATAGATACACTATTTCTCCTCATCCTGTGAAAGAATTGAGCTATGCAAATTCATTTCTTCAAACATCATTCAAGCTTTTTCTGAATCAAAAAATGAAACACTTCATGGCAAGCTCATGTGTTCATAGTTGAGGTACTAATGTAATTTCAAACAATGATACAAACACACAGTAATATTATTCATGACAGCTCCAACCAGTAGCTTTCTTCCTTCAATTACTTTGTACTCAATCCATAATCAACTTGCATGGCAAAAATAATACACTTGACCACATAAATTACTTTATAGCACTATAATAATCACTGTTTGACAGTGAATATTTACTGTTTAACATTGAATGTTAAATCTTATTTTTGTTTCACATGGTGAGTAAATGGTGATAACATGGGATGAATACCAACCGATTAAATAAAGAAAATCATGAAAATGGGATGTGGAGGAAAAGTATTCTACCCCAAGGGAAGATTGCTTTACAGATTCATTGTGAGCATAACTTGGAATGGTAGTTACAGAATAAATGGTTGAAAGAGAGCATGTGACATTCGAGAAACACAATAAATGATGTAACATTGTGTAATAATACTAAAAATGATGTGGTTATTGCCCTTGGT
Organism: Rhinocypha anisoptera; assembly: GCA_011762765.2. Classification (NCBI taxonomy): domain Eukaryota; kingdom Metazoa; phylum Arthropoda; class Insecta; order Odonata; family Chlorocyphidae; genus Rhinocypha; species Rhinocypha anisoptera. The sequence goes on along the minus strand of WURS02436940.1, from coordinate 10,581 downwards.
CATATTAAATAGGTTCTGTATGAAATGGCGAAAATATGAGATGATTATAAACCCAATTGAAACTAAAAACCTCAGGTTGCAAAGAGGTTAGTGGAAAATGGCACTTGCTTAATCAAGAGAAGCATCATCACTTTGAAGACGAGCAAGTTCAAAGATGCAGGACCTTAAGAAAATATTACAAATGAGACTAAAAGGGAGCTGAGGAGAGCAGCTACATGTAGTACTGTGAAACGTGAAGGATAAAGAAGATTACTGTAAGAAACAACACAAGAGCATATTCTGTACAAGAGGTTGCAGATAAGGTGACTTGAATGGGAGAGATAACAAATAATGACATCATAATCATCCTGATATGAAATTTAATTCATCCAGTTATTTTCAACTCGATGAAATTTTATTTTACACTACTCCTTGAGCATAGATTATTAAAAATGTATATGAATGGGAGAAAAAAATGTGTATAGTACATCCATGAAAACATATGACAAAAACTTTTTAAAAACGTTTATGAGGGTGGTTTAAAAAGTTCTGTGTAAAAATGGAGGTTAATTAAATTTTTGGATAAACATTGGTGCCACCTAATGGAATTTTCTCAAACTATTGAAAATATTCTTTAATTTTTTTAAACTTGAATTTTGAATCTTGTGATTAAGGAGAACAGAATATGACAAATACATTTCATATTTCCTAAGCTGACCTTAAAGGGTGTACAAGGCCTGCGAGGCCCTGGTTCCATTTGAGGTGGTGGCTTATCCTTTGGAGTACTTTTGGGCACCATTTCAGGGTGAAGACGACTGAAAGAAAACATGGCTTATGAATTTAATCTTGTACACAGAACATTAGTATTAAGGAAAATTACAATATTCTATTAGGTATGAGGTATATTGTATCATATTGTTTTAGGGATTGACAAAATTATATCAAATGATCATTTTATAACTATGCTTCGAATTTCATCCTCTCCTGTAAAACATTTGAATCCAAGGCTCAAGGTAATTGACCATGCTTAGTACAAGGGGAGGAACTAAAGAACTAGAAATTTAGAGAGGAATATTAAAACCATTGATGGGTTCTATTTAATTTTGTGTAAATATACTAACATTAGGTCTATGGTGATTTACAGGGTGTGACACTTAAATCAGGGCAAATTTCAATTTGAATTTCCCGCCAAATCGTAGTTTCGTCAGAGCATGGCATTCTACGGGCCGCAATTAATGAAAGTCTTTGCGCTGGACGATCGGCGACTGAAATCATTCGATTCTTTGGGTACCCCAGATTAACTGTTTACCATATTGTGAATAAGTACAATGCTTCTGAGAAGTCTGGAGAAGGTTCCACTGACCCAGCGAGGAAATTACATTTGAGGGAACGCGTGTCCCGAATGCCAGCAGTCGTGAAAAGAGCTCAGGCACTGATTTTGGAGGACCCAGGCAATCGTTGAGGAAATTGGCATCAATGTTGAGTGTCAGAAAGCAAACAATGTGTCGGATTGCAGAGGACGACTTAAGTTACAAGTTACAAGTACACAATAAAGGTGCGACAGATGCTGTCTGAAGCTGCCAAAGCAAAGCGGGTTGCTCGCTGCAAACTGTTATTGAGTTCGTTGAAAAATGAAGTGGCCGGGCGAATCAGATTCTTTTCTGACGAAAAGATTTCGACTGTTGATGCAAAGGCCAACCGGAAACACGCAGATATGCAAAGGTCAACCAGTAAAATGATCACTGCCTCGCTCACGACCCCGAGGAAGTCCCAATTGTTGCAAGAACAAAATTTCCCATTAGCGTTCATGTCTTGGGTGTAGTGTCAAGTGTGGGTGATATCATGCTGCCACATTTCTTTGAAAAAGGACAAACCATCAATAAAGAAGTCTATATGTGTGTTTTGAACGATGTTGTGAAACCGTGGATGGTAACTGTAGCCTCTGGACTGCAATATGTCTTTCAGCAGGACAGTGCACCGGCTCACATGAGCCATTTAGTCCAATACTGGCTGTCAGATAATGTGGACATGCTCTGGACTAAGGAGTTTTGGCCCCCGAATACCACAGATTTGAACCCCCTTGATTATTATGTTTGGAGCATAGTTGAAAGGGTTACTAACAAGACGAGACACCCTAATGTCACATCCCTAGGCAACGTTATTGATGCAGCATTTAGAAATATGGACAGCACTGTTTTAAAGAGAGCGGGAGAGCGCTTCAGGCCGAGGATGGAGGCGGTCATTGCAGCTGAAGGAAATTACATTGAGTAATTTTACTCTTGACTGGTGCCACAATTTCTACATAAAAGAATTTTCTGTTTCATTTATATTTTGTGTGAATAAATTTGCTTTTAAGAAAAAAAATTTAATTTGTCCGGATTTAAGTGCCGCACCCTGTATAATAGAATTACAACAAGTTATGACCTCCTCTGTGAATTAATTACATATAATTGATAACCCATCCTTTGCTAAAATCATTACAGTACTGTTTTTTTGCCATGGATCAACAGAACATGACAACCATAACATAACCAGTTAGCCTGAAAGCTGGTGATTCATTCTGGTTTGAACAATGTTCACAAAAGGAATAGAATATCTGGACATTAGTTGTCAGCTAATAATTCAAGTTCCAGGACAAGTAATTTCTAACACATTGAATATATTGATGCATAACTGAGAGAAAAGTTAATTTTTTGGAACAACAGCCTAGGCAGCTAGGCTCAGATTTTGAGACAGGAATCACACTCAACTGTAAGAACAACAAAATTACACCAAAATAATCCATATCTGAATTGACTACAGTAAAACTACACCAAGTGGGCATGTAAGGAGAACATTACTCACTAGAACTCCTCCAGTTTCTCTTCATACTCTCGTCTTTCTTCAGCCGCTTTATCGATATATTTTTGCTTTTTCTTTTTTGATAAGTTTTTGTACATAAGGGCTATATGCTTGGATACTGCAGTCTGGAACAACAAATATGAAGATGAATAAACATGGCTCTATAAAAGATATAATAGCTGATGGTGCAGCAAAAATAACTTACCAGACTTGCCATGACCCAGTACTCAGAAAAATCTAAGCATTATTTCTGCCGTACCCTAGACAAGAGTACATCCACTATTCACTACTGGTCCATCATATGCAAATATGACCTCATGCAAAACTTTTAATCAAAACACCCCAAATGGAAAATAAAGGAGCAAGTAAACCAAGTGTAACATGAGTTTGGGACAATGCTGGCAGTATTAAGGTGTGCAAATGTATGATAAGAGAAGCTCTTTTTATAAGGATCGGACGGGAAGGCCCATGAAAACAGGAGTTATGATATAAGATTACTTGTGCATAATAGAACAACAGTGAGTAGTTTGAAATATTCTCATTAATATTTTTTCTCTAATTATAGCATAGTACATGACTGATTTATGAGGGACAGTCTTCAGCTCTGTGGCTACTCGAAGGAGGAAAGTATATTTGGAACTGATTTATATATAAATGATATTGGCACTGCTCCGGTCTCTCAGACTTGTACCAACATATGTTGGGCCATTTTTTTAAGGAAATCCCATTTTTCCAGTAACATTGGGGAAAATTTTATTCATCACATTACACCTGAAACTATTTTTCTAGATAGTTTCCTTGTTTGTTACCACACATTATAGTGTTCTATTAATTTTTTCATGCCCAAATTATAGAAATAGAGGATTTGTGAAAACAACTAAACTTCAGCTGTTGTTTTCAGGATTTCATTGGCGTCACACCTCTTGAGTGCCAAGAAACTGCTAGAGACAGCTTAACATGACCATACTGTTACAGAGGATGAAACATGGGTAACTCACATAACTTCAGGATCAAAGTGGTAGACAATGGAATGGCAACACTCCAGCCATGAGTGAAAGCCAAGCAGACAATACCAAACGCATGAAGATTACAGCAACTGTACATCGGGACAGGCATTGTGTCCTGTTAGACGAGTTCATGACAGGTTGAAACAATTAAAACAAGGGTTGAAGATTGGTTGTCTTTAAATACAAATGATTTCTATAATATGGGAATGAGAAACTAATGGAGTGCCATGTCAAGTGTATACAAACAAGGAAACTATGTAGAATAGTTTAAGGCTTGAGATGTGAACAACATTTTTTTGGCAATATCTTTACTAGAATTGTTTTTATTGAAAATGGACCTTACATAAAAAATAACCAGCCAAATAATTTTGCTGATATGTCACTATTACCATAAAATCCACCCTGTTGTCATTATGGTAAATCAGATAATGCAAACAAAAAAATTAGTCACAAAATGATTGAGTGAATCAATGATGATTGTCTTCAAAAATTTTGAGAAGTAGCAGTATTTTTGTTTGTAGGGTGTATCGATGGCTATGCTAATTTAGCACCTTTCCAAATCATAGATAAAAACCCTATTGGACAAACATATCCATACCCTGGGTGTAACTCAAACCAGCAAACATTTGGGTTTACCGGCGAGAATTCTACAGGCCGACCTGGGCGGCACAATTTTTTAGTTCTGTCTTGTACTGATCTGACTGCAGTCATGCACTGATTTACAAAATACTATGAAGGTAAGCACATTAAGGAAGGAAAAATGAAAAAGTCATGGTCAACTTACCATTTCTAGCCCAGGATGTTCTTTTGCCACCTTATCTTTCTTTTCTAAATAAAATAACATGTAAGTGGAGAGTGGTCGCCTCGGCAGATCTGGATGTCTGTTCTGTAAAAATGATTATTAATAATTAATTATAAAATATTCATGTAGGAATATGTATACAAAAACCAAACAAAATTGTATTCATATTGGTACAAAACAAAAACAGTTTTATTTAAAAGTTCCTACAAGGAGCCAGTTATGAGGCTAATTACGAGCATAACAGATCATCCCTTATCCTCTGCCCCATGAAATTCTAAGATTTTTTACTTCATATGTAGATACCCTGCATTCAATATTCAATGCATTACATGTGGCATGATCAAGCCCGTTTATGCCAATTAGTTATACAAACCAACACAATTATAAAGGAAACGGAAAGAGTCACCCTTGAGGAAGAAATATTACTGTACAATCAGAGGAAAATAGTCATCCTGAGCATTCAGACATATCTCCCAATGATTCATGAAGCATCATGTGCTGCCTGGAAAAAAGAATGTTGTTACTGAGTGGGCCATTTCAGCACTTCATCCTTAATTGAAGTTCATCCTTACAGTTTTTCATCATTGTGAATGTGCTTGCCCTTCAGAAATGTTCGTAGGGGCCTCAAAAAAGGAGTCCTGATGATGCAGAGCGACGGGCTAAAGGTTGGATGATGGTTGCTTGAAGGTTGTCCAGTGCCTTAACGTAGAACTGAGCATCAACTATCATGTTAGACACTTTTTAATTAGAGATTTTGGCCCTCTTGTACAAAAAATGCTATCAACCCACAGGAGGTTCTCTTGCATCTCTTGTGGTTCGATGGGCTGGAATGCTTTTCACTGCTTTTTGGGTTGCGCCTTCTTTTGTTTGCAGGATGATGGCAATTAGAGGTTCAATGTTTGACACTGGCCACTAAGTGAAGTAAGAAGTCACTGTTACAATTTCCTCATAGTGGCATAAGTGTGCATGTACAACCCCATGTGTTTTATATTATGCTTAACAGTCCAGATTACTATAACTCATTGGAAACAGACTTTTCAACACAATCCACAATATTCTGGACTGTGCCATAAACACCAACTCTTCAGTTTCAAGGAACAAGAGTCCACAAGCTTCTCTCCCCATCCTCACATATTAAGCAATCTTCAGTGGCAATGATCTCATCACTAGTGGCCATGTAAAGCTGAGAAGGGCATGCAAAGTTGGGTGCTCGCTGACACCCTGTTTGATACATATGCAACATACAGTACTTGTATGAGAAGGTTGTCCAGAATGTGTTGTGTCCAAGATGACAGACGTTTCTTCTCATAAAGTAATTCATATAATGATGAATTTCACTCGGCTGATAGAATTCCACTATCACAATCTGGATCACTGAACTTCAGCAACGTTTTTATGACTTTTCAACTGCTAACATATTCACTTGGTGACCTCACATCCAAACAAATCCTTCCAACTTCACCTTCTGCTGGAGTATGATGGGACTCAGGTGAGTTTAATTTGATTACACAAAAAATTCTAAATATAATAATTCAAAATGATTGGGTGAGTGGCAGGGATGACTACTGAGTCTTAGAAGTCATAGTTCAAGGGATTGGAACAGACTATATGCATCAAGTTGAAAGTGTGATTGTTCAAAATACTCCAGAAAAAAACAGCTTATATTACTGATTACATATTACTGAGGCTACTATTCATTCACTCGTAAGCAGTTTTCAACGAAAAACCAGTGGTAGAACAGTGAAAAAATATGTCATGAATCAGGATTTTGACTCAGAAATTTTATGAGAAAGAAATACTAGACAAAGGAGTCCCAGAGTGGTAACAAATTATTTCATTTAAATGATGATGACATTGATGATAAACTAATGCAGATGACATTAACCTACAACCACTTAAGGAAACTCAGAGAACTTAAAAAGAATGCACTTGAAAATTTATTTTAGTTATTTAATTTTATTATTTGCCTAAGGATCAATATACTATAATATCAAAATGAAAAATACAAGGAAAATATTAAAATTTGCACATGCAATAATGGAAATACCAATTATTATTCTAAAAAAAATACAGTATATAAATCATCTGAATATTTTTATACTCACCCATGAGGATGATTTATAATAGAGAATACAAGTCATTTGCACAAGCAAATTGCTAAATAAGTGCAATGCAAATCTATACTATAACACATGATTACCTGTTTGGTACTTCGATAAAAATTGGTCCATGGCTGAGTCACCCAGGTTTTTGCATCTTCCAACAATTCTCTCAGTAAACGATAACGCCTGAGTCTCTTCTGAATTTTGTTCCACATAGCTTTACATTCTGGACCAGTGTAAGGTCCGAACCTGACCTAAAAGGGAAAGAGCAAAACAAACTATCATCTATCAATTATATCAACTTTTAACTATAACTAACTATTAAACTTTTATAACAATATGTGCTGAGTGTGTGCCTCACAAACAAGCAAGTATAAAAAAATAGCCTTCCAACAAAATCTCCAAGGTAAGAAATATAGGACCATTAATCATTACACTGTTGGTACAAATGCCATTTTTTAAATAAGGTCTATCTTTCAATAATAACAACTAGTGAATATATTGTCAAAAACATTATTTTATTTCCTTCCTTACACCTCAAAATATTTTTCTACTTAATTTTATTATTTCTTTAAACAGCTATGCATTCATAGCAATGACACACCAACTCTTGCTCAAAAAAGTTATAATTCCCACGGGCATTGACTATCAGTTGGCAGAAGCGATTCATCATAGAAGATATGTGAATACACTTGTGTTTCTTTCCACAATTTCATTTAGTATTGCTCAGATTTCGACTTCACACAGCCATCAATTGCTTGATGAGAAATCGATGTAATTCGGCTTTTAACATACGATTATACTTGTTTTAGAGAATACGTTTTCCTGACAAATCGACTCACATAATGCGATTCGAACGGATTCACTCCTTGGAATCTTTCAGTTCTAAAGCAGATGTAATAAGCTAACTCCAGCTTCTAACAAACGAAAACCGATAAAAGATCGGTGGAACAAGACTTGAGGACGTGTATAATACGACCATATGTTCCAATCCGTAAGTCACGCCGCTGAAATAAAAGTTTACAGATCTCGGAGACTCAACTGTCCCTCTAATGAGATGTGACAATTTTTTCCACTTCTAGGAAATAGAATCTGGAGCCGAGAGAAAAAGGAGAATAGCAAATAAGAAATAAAATATCGAAAGGTATATACGTATAAAACATTACTGCGTGATACTACTACAAATATTTAACAAAAATTGAAAGCAGTATACATATACCTTAGAACAGTAAACTTTTAATTCGAGCGCGATCCCGCTTTCAGTTGCAACCCGCGATGACGTCACGAATCACGACGGCTCTCAGAGCGGGCGGGATTTGTGCCACAGGAACGATCTACCTAGTAGTAGCACCCTTACTGTTGAGAATTGTATAGTACATACATAATACATGGAAATAATCCATTTCCAGTCAAGCACATGAGATTAATTGAATATCTTTCGAGCCTTGAACCACGGTAATAGAAACCTGCGTAACTTATCTGCATTTACGGGACGTAGCTACAAACCTACAAACATTTACGTATGCTGAACGATATAATAGTGGCCGACGAGCAAAAACTTCTCGGGTATTCCACTGAAATGCAGTTTTTCAGGAATATAACCTACTGGAGGGCCTTTGGGAAACCGTATGACTTTTCACAGACCGGAAAAACATCATTCTTGATTTGAAATTAATATTTTGAATCACTGGCGATATTTGCTACTATTCCTGATTATAGCAGGACACGCGTAAGAAAAAATAGTAACGACACATTGTTCTTGAACTTGTGGAAACTCAACGGCAAACTCCGTATTGCGGGCGAGGATAACATCAAATACTTCTTTGGAATCTGTGAATTTGTACGGTTCCAAAAATTTCTTCTCTCGGGCACCCTCCTAAGTTTTCATACATATATATATATATATAAGACGTAGGATTAATATGAAAGAGAAAAGGTATGAGTTGTAAGGCAACAGACTATTTATGAAAGCTACTTCGAATAAAAATTTATGTCAGGACGAGAATAACCCCTAAGGAATGCTATTGCTAAAGAATCGTCTCCACTTGCCATTATACATTACTTTACAAGTATGAAAATGGGCCATGAAAACTGTCTTCCTGATACCTTAATCGCAACCTAATATTAGATTGAAAATAAAATTTCCCTTAATCTCAAGGTGTACCTCTTTAGGGACGAATGGTCAGTATGAATTTTTATTAGAGGACGCCACTTTATGTTTTGTTTACTTAATTAAGAGACTTTCGACGTTCCATTCAATAGAATTTACCATTTTCCACGACCCTTGTTTATACACTATTTGAAAGGATCGGAGTAATTCGTAACGAGTTCACCAATTAAATTTACTGCATTATATGCCATGATACAATCTATTTTTTGATCACATAGCTCCATATTTACTACTTCGCGCAACAGGAAAGTAACTTACATAATACATAATATCGCACAAAAAGATGCCCAAATCGTCGTGATGTATGAATAGACGAGAACAAAGGAACCTGCAACGCAATGTTGATACCGCAACCCCCTTCAGTGTCACCTCATAGAACACAAAAAGTCGAGATACCAATGTGGACCAGTATTGGGAAATCAAAACATTATTTCTATCCATCAACTGCTTACAAAGAATACCACGGACACATTTAAGGGTTTTTAAAAGGACGGCTGCGAATATATATTAATGTTAATTGAACCAACCATTCAAGTAAGCCTCGAACTTCGTTTTTTTGTAAAAACCAACAAAGTAGTAATTGTAAATCGAAATTTAACGGGCCCCATGAACTTCATCGATTAGTCTTCCCAACGAATAAATATCGTAGAATTTTTCGGAGGATAATAACTTAAGACACTGGTGTCTATGTAAATCTAAACTAATTTCAATTTCTACAGTCACTAAATATAATTTGAGATCATAGGATGACTTTAAGCAATAAATAACAGTAAAAATTTATCTCGAAACTACGCAACGAGTCGTATTCCACACCGCGCCTCTGCCCGCCAGACAATACGCTCATTATATTTTTCCGGAAGTCTCTTAATCTAGGAAAAAAGAATTAGTTACTATTTCAATGGTGTCGGAGGTAGTTCCCTGTACCTTGAATTTTACGCCGTTACTGCATGAAATCACACAATTTTCATATAACGATAGCTAACAAGGCTTCTTTTCAATGGACTTTCATCGGTTAAATAATAAAAAAAAACGGTAACTGAATATGTTATGACAACAATTATAGTAAAAGTCACAGAAAATGTCACTCTGAGAGGAAAATCAATGTAATATAATACAAATTTCTAAATACTCAGAAGCAAAAGTAAGCTGTCTTAAGTAGTGCAATGCAACAATTAAACAATGCAATCAATGTTACTTGCGTGCATGCTTGCATGAAATACCATGAATTGCCCAGTAACAATGAAAATTCTGCGTAAATCAGTCAATCATTATCATGAGCTAGGAGATATCTTGAATGAGTATCGAGTTGAAAAGAGCAAACTTGATCTATTTCAATACTTCCGTATATTTGGCTCTCGATCTAGAGCCTTCCTCAGCCAATTTACCACTTTTACCATTAGAGGTGAATCTCATGTTTTTAAGTTGACAAGCATGCAGAGATGAAATATCAACTAATGAAATATTAAAAACTGTGTCTTGTCTTTCATGACATATAAAACAATATAGAGGAAATCTCGAATGCGCAGTGGATAATTTTGAAACCTATACCTTTCGATATCCAGTCGACATAGGCTAACTCTTGAATTAAGAAAGATACTCGTTATTTGTACGTGTACAGAAAGGTACAACTAACATTTGGGACGGATATAAAAATCACCTGTGGTGGCAGAACAGACTTGA